>CALSBZ010000022.1:2173604-2183836 GCA_943591055.1 Gobionotothen gibberifrons | reverse complement strand
GGCCACTCCTTTTTTGCTTACCTAAATCCTACCGGCCCACATTTGTAAGTGTTCCGGCCACTCCCTGGAGGGATGTTACAGATGGATAAACAAGCTCCAAAGCATAAAGGCGTTTTTGTATAGTTTGTTTGGAGTGGCTGTACCCGTAGGATAGAAAAGGGGGTCTGACTCAGAGGTCGCGCGGCTGTGGAGAAGAACGTGTTGACCACATTCTGTTACTGAGTTTAGGCTAGTTAGCTAGCAGGTTTATTGTTTTGGGTGCAGTCACATTTGCCTCCACTTGCTGTTCAAATAAATGTTGAAAGAAAAAGTAAATCTGTTTACAGTTCTGTTTCATATGGGTGTTGAGAGATGTATCCATAGATTTAGTCCCTAATTTTGCTCTCAAAGTGCACCAGATTGATGCATTTAACTTCAACATTTAAAATAAAATCTTCCCGGGGGAGCATGCCCCCGGACCCCCCTAGAGGAGGTGAGGTCCACCACCTGCCCACCCCGTTAAATTGTCTCACCCACATTGAGGATGCTTCCTACGCCCATGTTCTATTCCATGTGTCAAGTCAGGCAAATTGGGTCCAAATGTTATTGCATCAATGATCTGTTAACATTCAAATCAATAAATATATGCTGTAACTATTTTGCTCTAGGCAACTCAAGGGCTCAGGTAATGTGATTACTATATGAATAATGGTCCAAAATAACATTAAATGCATAAGGGTTTTTTGTTAAGAAACATACTTTCGTCGCCGGCCGGCCGATACATGCCGCGCATTAAGTGGGCCTGTCTGTCAATTAATCCCCAGGGTCCGTTAGTACAATAAAGAAAGGATTTGTTTTGGAATTATTTTGTGTTCCGTTTTTTCTTGGGCGGCCCTCAATCCAATATTGGGTACCTAAATTGGCCCTCACTCATCAAAACTTTGAGAACCCCTGGTCTACACAGTTATTCAGTCCAGCTACTTCTTACTTGAGAACATTGCAATTATACACGCAATTTTCCAGATGCAGAGAATATTAGAGAACCGCTAACTCCATGTCAGGTCCTCTGAGCTAGGCCTGAACCTTACGCTGTTTCTTGCCCAGCTTCTGTGTGTTTATATCAATGTGTTTGCCATCATGGTTGTTACTGTATCTCTATTACAGTATGATGTGTTTAATCCCTTTGTATGAAGCTTCCTGTCTTTATTGAATATGTCCGTTGACAGTACAGCAATGATTCATATGTTTGCAATACATGTAAGTAAGAGCTGTGTTGATTCTACATTGTTGTGTGCATGTGTTGAGATTAAACTTGAATGCACAAGTTATTTAAGGATAGAGCATCTTCAGCCTTGACATACCATGTGTGTGTCTGGGTGTGTGTGTAGGAGGTTGTTCCTTTGTTCCTCTGAGCCAAGGCAGTGGGGAACAGGGTTCTTACTTCCGTCTCACACCAGTGAACAGGTGTGGGGGGTCAGGCGTCTGGAGTGAGTGTGTGTATGTGTGTGTGTACCGAGAGTTGCTGTAGAACATGTCGAGACGTGGCGCTCAGTGGCATGGAACTGATTGCCCTGCCAAACCCTGACAATTACCATCCGGGCTGGGAGACATCACCACACACATACACACACTTTCCAATTCCAGGCTTCAGTTTTGTGTCTCTCTGCAGCCCGGCAGCCAGTGGGGCTTGTCGTTCTCTGACCATCATGTCATGGAGGGAGATATGTGGAACAGGAAGATATACTGTGCAGCTAATGTCTCTCTCCTGCATTCCTACATAGTTTTACTCAATACAATAGACACAATACTACCAAAGATAAGTATGTGCTATATGTGCAGTAATGGCATTAGACACTTAGACACAAGTTACAGGTGCTATCTACGGGGTAAAGGAGATAGCCTAGAGTTTTGTGCTACGAAAGTGCTGTCAGAATGATCATAGTTCAACACGTGAACAACCTGAGAAATGGCTCAATACATCCAAAAGTAGGAAGTAGGAATATTTTGTCCAACACAAGTTACTTTGAGGTGACAGCAAGAAAAGCCCTTTGAGTAACTCAAAGTGTTTTTGGCTAATCTATGAGCTTCGTTGATCCCATGGTTGAATTGATTGGGCAGGGGTAATCATGGGTATCCTCTTTCCTCAAATTAGCAATGCAGATTTTTTATCTGGCCTATCAACATAACAAGGGAATGTTCAAATTGTAAAAGGGCATGTGCAGAAAGTTAACTGTGAATACTTTTCATAAAATACTTTTAGTTTCTGAGAAACTGTTCGGGGCATCTAGTTTTGTGTGTCAGTCTCGAAGACAAAAGTTACGAATGGAACAAAAACATCCCTTTCCTTAACTAAGTTGTTGTTTTCAGGTATAACAATGCAAATACGGATTATTATTATTATTATTATAAGTCCACTTCTAAATATACAATTGTTAAATGTAATGGCAAAAATAAACATCATTTAAATAAACCAAAGCTGGTATTGGACTAGATTGCGTACAAAGAATGCTTAAAGGCAGAATTTCAAAAGTCTGAAAAGCACACGTTTGTGTTGCTTGCTTGACCCCATTATATTGTTACTGGCTTCAAAGCCATGAAAGAAGTTCCTGAACAGCTGTATGAAAAGCCAAGTTCATACATTTGTGTGTCTTCATTAGAGGTAACAAATGATTGGGTCATGAACTACACACTGAGATTTAGTACATGTGTTCTTATGACTGATGTGCACTCTCTAGGCATGCACAATACATGTAAGTGTTGGCAACCCTTGGTGTTTAACAGAGCTATTTTGAGCCCACCATCATTATCATCGTCCTCAAGTTGATATTTCTTAAAATATACTAATTCACATGGTGAAGTCTCTGGCAAGGTAATTGTAAGCTTGTTGAGTTTTGCTTTTGGCAGACTTCCTCTCTATAAGCACACTTAAAACTTAAATCTGTGCACTTCAAACTGCATGTTTATTTTGCTCAGCCTGTACTAAAGGCTTCAATTCCGTCTCTTTCAGATTGGAACCATATGGAATCAACTTCAAGTTCCATCTTGCATTACAGACACACCGTCTGGCTTTTTGTGGGTAGAAGTTACAGGTATTTTTAATATAAGCTGGTCATCCTTGCATGTGACTGCTTCACTAGCAAGGACAACGCCATAAGATGATGTCATATAAATGGAGGAGGAACAATGTATGGATGTAGAGGGGGAGTTGAAGGTGGATGAAGAATGAGTTTTGGTGGGCTGGTCTTGGAGGATGTGAAATCCAGACATGGGGAGACTTGGGTGGGGTTCCGCCAGATTCCGCCACTCGAGCTGATTAATGGCCCCTTAGACGATACTTCGAATAATACATGAAAGAAGTATGCACATGTTGAATAGGAAGGGATGAGAGGAGATGGTTAGAAATCATGACTGGCTGGAGGAAAGAGGGAAGGAAGGAATCAATGGGTCAATGGGTGGAACTATCTTGGCGAGAATGAAGGGATGAGGGGAAAGAAAGGGGTGGAGGGATAAAAGGGTCGATGTTTGGAGGGATGAAGGGATGTCAGTGATCATTAAGGGAGAAGGAATATGAAAGGGTGAAGGGATAAAGGGGACCATTTTTAGAGGGATGAAGGGATGTGGTTGTGAATGAAGAGATGAGGAGAAAATGAAGGATGAAGGGGTCAATGGGTGTATGGATGAAGGGATGAGGGGAAAGAAAGGGGTAACAAGATTAAGGGGACAACCGGTGAAGGGATGAAGTGATGTGGGTGAGTATGAAGGGATGAGGGGATCGAAAGGGGTGAGGGATAAAGGGGTCAATAGTTGGAGGGAGGTGGTTCAGGATGAAGGTATGAGGGGAAAGAAATGGGTGAAGGTATAAAGGGGTCGATGGTTTCAGGGATAGGGGATGTGGGTCAGAATTAAGGGATAAGGGTATGGAGGGATGAAGGGATAATGTGGTTGATGGGTGGGGGGATGAAGGGACATGGGTGAGGAAGAAAGGATGAGGGGATGTAGAGATGAGGGGATGAGGGTAAATAGGGATGAAGGGGTCGATGGGTGAGGGATGGAGGAATATGTGTTAGGATGAAGGGGTTAGGGGTTTGATGGGTGGAGGGATAAAAGGATGTGGGTGAGGATAAAGCAATGAGGGAAAGGAGGAATGTAGGGATACATGGATGGAGGGGTAGACTGCGAAGGGATGAAGGGGATGTGGCTAAGGATGAGGTAGGAAGGGGAATGGATGAGTTGAAAGGAGAGGGAGGGTGGGTATTTGAAATAGAGAACAGTGGCTTGATAAAAGCTTGGGTAAAAGTAGTGTTACAGGTAATGAACTTCATCTAATGTCACCTATGCACTCACATGAATCAGTGGGGTCAGGGGACACGCTGGAAAACGTTGACAAAGCAGAGAAGACAGAGGCTGCACGTGTGACTGTGTGTACATGTGCTGACTCAGCCTTGACTGATGGACAGTTCATTCAATAGAGCTCTTGGCAGGTGTTGGAGCTCACTGTGGTTTATGGTGTCTGCATTAGAGATTAACAAGAAGATGGTCATGAAGATGCTGTCGTCAAATGCCACATATGACGTATGAGTACGCAAGGATGTACTTGGTTTTGGGTCTTGGTCTTTTTATCTCTTGTCACTCACAAACATACACAACTTCACGACAAGTCATCAGGTTTGTTTACTAGTTTTGGGATTTTATATATCAGTTCCATTTTAGCTTAAACGTACTTTTTCAGAGGACAATTGGTCATGTCTAACCATGTCTAAAGAAAGTGTATTCACGTTTCTGAATGTCAACACTTTAAGGCACAGAGTAGGAATATAGTTGATGCTTCTAAGTGTATTTTAACTGTCCAGTCACATTAGGTTTACATATAATAACTATGTGGTTGTTAGCACTTGGTCTAGTCTTAGCTAGAACTACTCATAGTGCTTTCACAGAGGTGCCACAGGCTCATTCGGAGCATTACATTCACTCACACACACACACACACACACACACACACACACACACACACTGTTGTCTTCAGTACCTGAAGGTATGTTGTGATCAGTCTTACCTGCATTACTTTGGCAGGTTAAAGATGTGATTTTACCTTGATTTGAAAGAATTGATACTGATTTAAATGAAAGACAGTATTCCAAACAGTACTCACATTAACATTTAAGTATTTTGAAGTCTGTTAACTGAGATGTATGGTCAAATGCTATGCAAAGAAAAAGTATCACGTAAAGAGGGTGGGTGAGAGAGAGACAAAACAAAATCAAAGAAAGAAACTGAGATGTGACTCTCAAATCTGAACTTCCTGAAATGGTCTAATTAGCTTCACTATGTTGGAATGACTGCAATCCGTTATCCGTTTTGCCATGTTATCGATATTCATATCTACAGCATACAACCAATGTCTTCACGGTTAATTTGTTTGCTCTGCACATAATGGTTTATTTAACCTCTTATTTGCACTCTTTAAGTATTCCAGATTGATGCATTTAACTTTAAAATGTAGCCTAAGAAATGTAGTTTCAATCAAATTCCTGTATGTTTGACACATGCCAATATATATAGCAGAAAGAAACAATTGCAACGTCAGATTGTCTGAAGATTGTACAGTTCCCATATTTACATTAATCATTAATGAATTATTGTGATAAAAATCTTCAATCCATTTTATAAATATTTAATAAAAAGTTGACCAAGTTGACATCTTCAAATGTTTTTTTTATCTGACAAAAAAGACTCAAACCCAAAGATATTCAATTTAAAACGACATAAAAAACAGACACATTCACATATTTAATCTTGCTTGATGAAAGACTACAATGAATGCATTAGTAATTCATTTGTTTAAATCATTACCACCACATTTCTGATGAAACCTTATCAGAACTACCATAATATATAATAATAAGCTCTATATTTGGTTTTGAAGAAACAGTTGGATGCCTGGTATTCAAACATTTAGATAAATGAAGAGTTTTTGTGTGGACCTGAGGACACACAAAAACGAAGCTACAGTGCAATAACACAGGATCTACAGCACTCTGAAACAAGCCTTGGTAGGGTTCTAACACATATAGAGACTATAGTAATGTGTTGCTGGGTGAACTGATGGAGATAGAGGACAGAGTCACCTTTTGTTATTGTCCCTGCTATTACCTTCCTGCCATATGTTTCCCTAAGACCCAACCTTGTATTGACGGAGCACTGTTGAATATTGACCGCCTTTGCAAAGGTTAAAGCATTGACCGTGGCAAAGGCTCATGGGAAATATGCTAGTGTCCTTGAGCAAGGCACTGAATTGCAATTTACAATTGTTCTTCTGGCAAGTGTTCTTGCTTTGACCTGTGCGGGTTTTACTTGATGATGGTTGTGTTTGTTGACTTTGATAAATGAGGTCAGTTCTTTTAAGACTCTTTCTCTGTGTTTGTTTCTCCATCAGACAGTTGGATAGACCAATAGATGCTGACAGTCTGAAAGAGGCTCCTCTCTTTTCTTCTACATCCCGGCCACAGAAGACCACATCTCTTCCAGCAGGTAGGCCTCAACACTGTTCTCACCTGTGTTAAGAAGCAGACCCGGCATCATGGGCGGGCCCATCCAGGATTTGGGCCCGCTGTTTTAATCAGGGTTGAATACAACATTTTAATTGTTTTATTTTTATGTTTATTGTTGTTATTTGTAGGGCTTTGTCCTAATATTTATTTCTGTATTAAACTATGTTGAAAGATTAGTTTAATATAAGTTTTTTATTTTGCTATGAAATTCTGAATGAAAGGCTGCGCGCGAGACTGTTTTTTTGCTGGGTTGAGTCGTGTGGGTTTTTGAGTGAGATGCGGCACAGCAGCCTGTCAGTTTACTCTTGCTAGGTTTGAAATAGTCCTTTATGCTATATAGTTGACCGCAGGTCATGGAGAGTCATAAGGTATCCGTAGACCTTTGTATGAGGCATCTTTATTTACTTAACAGATCTTCCGCCATATACATGCGTTTAAGATGCGGGCTTGCATACACACAGTATCACTCCGCAGCCGCACCACATCAGTAACGTCCTGATAGTATATGTGCGCGGCACTATATACTACAAGGTTAGTTTGGCTTTTATCATTTATATTTATCTGCAACAATGGATATCAGGAAGTGGTTCACGAAAGGAATATGGCAACTCAGCGCCAGATGCAGGCACATTAGAAGAAATCAGTTACGTTACCAACGAGCTAGCAAGCCAGCCAGCGACAAGGGAGGCTGGCAATCAATTCTATTTTGAAGAGAAATTGACTCTCAAGCCGGCTCTCTCACAAACTCCGGCTCTGTGCGCAAGCAGACCGCTGCACACGCTCTCTGCCTCTCTGCCTATCTCTCTCTCTCCCTTTCTCTCCATCGCTCCACCTCCCCCCTCCGTTGACAATTCAGATTTCCCGGGAAATGTAAGTTTCGGGGTGGGCCCGCCGTGGTAAATCAAATGCCCGCCCAGAGATGTATGTCTGCCGCCGGGTCTGTTAAGAAGTGTATTGTACTTCTGACAAAGACTGATCGCAGCAATGTCTCAACATTCACATGTGTGTGTCACCAAAAGCCGTAAAATCCCAACAATTATGTCAACACAACACATGCCTTTATCAGTTCAATACACACATAGCACAGCAGTTACTGTGGATGATATACAGTATTCTCTGTGTAAAGTATGTTCCACCATCTCCTACAATAACCTCCTAGAATTGTCAAACGCAATATAATAGGCCTACCTGCCCTGATTGCAATATATGAGATAGGATTCGATTGATTTGATAGCCTATGTGTCTTTTGCTTCTCCAAGGTAAAGCAAAGATACATACACTGTGCATAACACAGCATACAATTAAAACATGCAAAATAAACTGTATACAAAGTCCAATGGTGCTAATGGGATGGTATCAGAATGGTGTTTGCTGATGTAGTCATGCTGTGTTCAATCACCTTCCCTGCACTTTTACAAACCTTTGAGTGCTCTTTAGCCTCAAGGTGCCATACCATGCTGTTATGGTAAATGATAAAATGCTTTTTACCGAGGATTCTGTATGGCATCCGCTTGATGTTCCGCTTAATCCCAATCACCATCTCCATAACACAATAACACGAGGTAATTTATAAACACACGCAAACAAAAAAATGTTAAGAAATCTAGACCGCAAAAGAATGAAACAAGCAAGTGACTGTTTTTCCTGGCCAAGGTCAGGGTCCTTGAACACAACACGAGCCTAACGTGTCATCACGTGGTACAGTATATGTCTCGTCTGACAGGGGTGTAGTGCTGACAATTGCAGTACCCATAAGGAGCCGTACACATGCCGCAGTTTCTGCGTGGCTGTGTCTTAAGTTGAAAGCCCAGTGGCGATCTGTTCATCTGTCATACTGATCATACAGTCAATAACTTTGTTGTTATTAGCATCTGGTTAGCTAGCTATGCTAACGAATATGAGAAGCTTTTTCTACAACCACTGAGGTAAAGGCACATCTTTATATGATCACTATAGTTATAAAAAAATAAGAGAATAAAGTAAAAACTGGTATAAAATACTATATGACAGTAAAGAATACAATTTGAAAGGGGAGTGATTTGTAAAATATCCATAAAGAAAAGAAAATCTGTTTACATTTCTGTTTCATATGGGTGTTGAGAGATGTATCCATAGATCTACTAATGTTGCTTTCAAAGTGCACCAGATTGATGCATGCCCCCGGACCCCCCTAGAGGAGATGAGGACCCCCCTAGAGGAGGTTAGGTCCACCCCCCACTTAAATCATGTTCACATGGATAGGAATCTAAATACATTTGCACACATCTTGTGTCCATATCTTTCTGTTTTTGGTGGTCATGCCACAACCGTGCACGTGCATGCATGCGCGAGTCATGGTAAAATATCTGGATTAAGAGGTTGCTTTTTCTTTGCACAGCATGAAAGAAAGGCGAAATGAAGGTTGAGTTCAATAAGTTGTACGGCCCTCGGAGGATGTTGTACAAATTGAAATGGCCCTTGAGAGGAAAAAGGTTCCCCACCCCTTGTGTAAAGCATTGTTTTTAAAAGCCCAGACCCTCCTAAAAGGTCAAGAACTTCCCACCTCATCTCCTGAAAAAAAAAAATGGAGGGGGCACCCGTCACCTCCTTATTTAGCTTCTTCATACCTGATTTTCTGGCACCACCTCCGATGTGATAGCAAAACATATCAACCCGGTATTGTGTCATAGAAGAAATGTGATAAAAGCACGAATCCAAGTGATGAAATATTATAAATAATATCTACAACTACCAATGGATCAATCTTATAAAGAGCACACATACTGTATTTATGCATTTAATATTAATAAACACTTCTCTTGCATAATTTAGTGCAGGGATTCTCCATGACACCACAACAAGTGAAAATAAGTTGAAACAGAGGGATGTTATTGAGGTTTCTACCCTGCTCCATGTGTTTTGTCAGTTTCTTATCAAAAAATTGTCCAAATATTGCTTCCTCTGCTTTTTGTGACACCAGAGAAGAATGTTATAAAGTGCTGCCTGAATTTGATTTCCCCATATGGATGGGTTCATGTAGCGCTGACGATGCAGGATGAGTTTAGTAAACTGTCCAAAGAATAAGTTGGCTGTCCGATGTGTTGTGACATGTTTTTAGTTGTTCTCGCACAAAAAATAGAGGCATCGATGGGGCCGAAGAGACTTTCTGAGCTGAAGTGTTTGTGTATGTGTGTTTTTGTGTGTGTGCTCAGACAGGTAAACTGATTTTGTTTTTTAAAAGCAGCAGTTTCTGAACCTTTGGGGTAGATTCTGGATGGGCCCCACAATTAATTTACCTTTTCAACCTTTCAGCTCTGCCTCCTCGTTACTGTAGCTCCCCATAAAAATCCCTGAACATCACTGAAATATATGCATAATAAAAAAACAACCCCAACCACCCCAACATTCAGCTCCACTTGTAGCCACCTCTCTAAAAATGTAGACTCTATTTATGTTTGTCTGTTTATCTCCTACCGGAGTCCGAAACAAACTGTTAAAGGCACACTTTTACTCAGAAATATGATAGAATGCATCAAAACACATCTTATGCTGCGTTCACACCGGACACAATGCGATTTTTGGGGGTGGCGCGATTACATGTAAAGTCAATGCAAAGACACGGACAGACGCGAATCCACTCTGGCGGCGCGCATGATGCGGTTGACACGGCACGATTGAGGCGATTGAAGGGGGGCGCGATTGAAGGGGGGCGCGATTGAAGGGGGG
>CALSBZ010000022.1:2142924-2160863 GCA_943591055.1 Gobionotothen gibberifrons | reverse complement strand
TGTGTCCATCGGGTGTCAATTTCGGGACAGTGTGACGCGGGCTTTACAATCTGACAGCTGGAAGCGAAGGAAAGCCCTCCGAGTCTGGCCTCATATGGTTATGGTGATCACACCAAATGCCTGCCTGGCTAGAGTATAGGGGACAAACCAGGGGACTTTACTTCCTCTTGACACCGTCGGTTATTTACAAAAAAAACACCTAAATATACCTGTTATTGTGCTTCTGTCTTTCTGTGTCTTTTCATCTGTAAACTCCCTCAACGGGGCCGCTCTCTCTCTTTTCTTGATTGCCCTCTCACGGAGAACACTTCACTGTCCTGCTTCATTGTAGGATTTCTGCCATGTCTCCACTTTAGTTTGACCATCTCTGTTATTAAGTTATCCATCGCTACATCTGGGACCCAGGAGATGGCGCCATAGGAGGAGACGACTTACCACGCCGGCAATGGTCCACACTAAACCGCCTACGAACTGGGGTCGGTCGCTTCAAAACATCAATGAAGAAGTGGGGCCTGGCAGACAGTTCTGCATGCGAGTGTGGTGACCCTGAACAGACTGCCGAACATATAATAACCACCTGCCCTTTATATAGACCACCATCCAAGCCAGCGTCTTCGACCTAGGACCAGAGATGCGGGCATGGCTACACGACACCGAGTTGGACCTCTGACGTTACACGAAAGAAGAAGATTAAGTTATGGAATTCTAAATAAATAAGTAATTAAATACCTTACCGTTACTGCGCTCATAAAGAATGATAAGAATAATGCGTATTGAACTGGTTTCATTAATTAGTGAGTTTATTTAAGGTAATTAGTTAGAAGCCCTATTGTATAGCCTATGTCTGCCCAGCAGTTACAATGGTCAAACTACATTAAAACAGAATTGTCCCCATTTTTCTTTAATAGTTACTAACATTAGATATTTTAATGAGATATGGAACGCAAAAAAATGTGCCTGAATAACGAATTTAGCAGTTGGACATGAAAGTCAATGAGTGTCACTTGCAATGACATGCTGACTGCAGTGGGACTCAAATGTGCTACCCCCTGGTTCGAAGTCCAGCACACTTCCCACTGAGCCACAGCCACCCCATTTTATTTTATGAACCTTTTACATTAAAAACAAGGGGGGAGGCCCTTTTTCCAGTTTAGAGCAATGTGGTGTGGAGGCGTCGTGGCGACAGCCACTGAAGGCGAAGGCTCCATGGTGGGGTATGGTGGGGATCCTCAGGGGGCAGGGCCGCACGGACACAGCGTATTCCGCTCAGGCACCTGAATTTAATTGAATCTAAATCGTATCTTGGCAGACTGATACCAGCAAACAGAAATCAATGACATTTGTGATTTATGTCCCTACTAACGATAGAAATAGTGTCATATCACAGCTACAGTGATAGAGGTCCCCAAAAAAAACAGGCTCCAGTATGTTCAAAACTGTGCTGACAGGGTACTCACACATACAAAGCCGTGGCAGCACATCACTCCCACCCTCATCCACCTCCACTGGCTGCCGGTCAAGACCCGCATAACCTACAAAGTCCTCCTCCTCACCCACAAGTCCCTCCATGCCCATGCCCCCCAGTACTTATCGGACATCCTTCGCCCACATGCCCCACCCCGGAACCTGCGGTCTTCAGACTCCTGCCTGCTTACCACCCCCGCACCAAACTGCGAACCTTCGGGGACAGAGCCTTCAGTGTGGCAGCCCCCACCCTCTGGAACGCTCTCCCTGCGGAGATCCGCAACATCCCCACGCTTGACGCCTTCAAAAGGGCCCTCAAGTCCCATCTGTTTGCTAAGGCCTTTGGCCCATACTCTACTTGTTGTTTTGTCTGTCTGACTGTTTGTCTGACTGCCTTTTGTTATGTTTGTTTCTACTCCTGTTCTTCTCTGTAAACCGACCTTGGTTTGGCCTTGAAAGGCGCTATATAAATCCAAGCTATTATTATTATTATTACAGTATTTACAAGTAGTATACAAATAAAGTGAAGTGATGCTTTCTCACTTGCTGCAGTTTTCTCTTCCTGCCTCTCTGCTCCAGCAAGCTTTCTGCCCCACACTTCCTCACATTGCTTGTTGCCAAACCTGACCCCTCGGACTCCTGATTGAGAATTTCACCCAGCAGAATCGATACTCTAATCTTCCTCCTCGACCGAAAATAGATAAGTCTGTCTAGTCTCTCAGAGCCCAGCCCGGTGTGTCATCCTCAGGATAGGTCAGGCTTCTCCACCCGAAACACATCCCATCATGAACATGGCTGTGTGTAAGCCTGAATAATGTCTGGTGATGTAACACACACTGATCGATGATACGGCCATAATATATAATATTACTATTCTTTCTCAAGCCTACACTGATACTTTTCTTTACATTTTCCATATAGTATAGTTCACAGAGTTTATTTCAAGTAAACTTTACAAACAGTAAATAAGTGTGTTTCTAACTAATGGAACTTATTTATTTTACAAAATGTTCTGTCTTTGTAAGTCATGTTTTAATAGTATTTCTCTATTAAGTAAATATTTGATAATGACAAATCATCTGTACAAATATTATTTTCTATTCTACTGTTTACTTTGATTGCATGATAATTTAAGACATATTTACATGTACTCTCGGTTGCCTAAAACATAACTTCTTTAAAATGCATTTGTCTCCTTTGATTGAAGAAAACAGGAGGATGCATGAATGCAGATATGATCCTGATATTAATAGTTAATATTATTTCTGTGTGTTAAGTATTTATGATTTACCAGGCCAGGAATATTGTATGAGTACATGCTACAGCTTGTTGTGTTATATCGTGAATATGCATACCTTTTGCAGAAACTGTCAGTGTGGCAACACTACTGATTACATTTTCACTACAGTATGCATTAGTACAAGGTTCCCTGTGTGTGGTTTTGACAAGAGACAAATCCTTTAAGTACATTATTTGTGTCAAGGTTCTCTCCATATATTGCAACAGCCCCTATTGGTGTCATTTTAATAATAACAGATACTAAATTCAAATTCAAAAGCTTTTATTGTCATTGTACAGAATACAACGAGATTTATAGTCACTGCTCCAGCGAGTGCTTTAAAAACAGACATATTAAAACACAGATTAAAAGGTCTGACAGTTTCGACCAGCAAGTAGTGCACACAGCTTCGGATGGTCATGTAGAAGACCAGGATTAATAAATATATAAATAAATGAATAAAATAGAATTTGATCAAATATATATGATAAATATTACAGTGTATACATAGAGACAGAGAGACAGATCATGATTATTGCACAGTGGGGCTATGGGGAGTTATGTTTGTGTGTTTAATGTCCTAATGGCCCATGGGAAGAAACTGTTTGAATCTGGAGGTGCGGGCTTTCAGTGAACGGTAGCACTAGCTACTAGCATTTTGCAAATAGTTTAGCCCCTCATTATCCATTAGTATAAATGTTTTTGGGTATGCTTTTGTACAGTAATGATGAAATACTCTCTTTCCACCTCTCTACACCAGCATCTTGAGTATAATTAATTTGTCAAAAACAAAAACATAATAGACAGCATCATGGCCCATTGCTGCATGTCACCCTCTCTTTCTCTGCCCTTCCTGATCTTATAAATGGCACAAAGCCCAGATTATATTCTAAAATAAACAATAACAAAGATACATTTGCCTAATAGCAATTTAAACTTGATTCACTTTTGGGAAAATCATGGACTTAATCATGGAACTAACAAACAGGTTGGTTGTTGATCATGTAAACCTTACCTTTCTTAGCAGAGACGCACCAACTCTACACTGTCATCGATCATTGCAAGAACATCAATTGTTGGTTTTCACCAAACCATAGGCTATTACTTCCTACACAAAATATAGCAAAAACAATGAACCAACAGCAGACGATAAAAATAATATGCATCATAAGGAGTGGGGTAGGGGCTCTATCTGACTTTGGGCCAAACCCTAGTATTGGTAAATTGCATTATTTTTGTACTTCTTTCCAAATGTCCATGTTTATCCAACCCACACACATGCATACTTTGATAGGTATGCCTTTGAGCCCCCTCTTCCTCTCCCTCTCTTTCTGTCTGGTAGAGTTTGTCCTTCTAATTATCCTGTGAAGAGCTTTGTCCTTGGTCAAACTTTGCTGGTTTGAATCAGCACTTCTGTGCTCAGCCACAGTCAGGTACACACAGTACAGTAGATACTGTGCTGACTGACTGACTGACTCTTCCTGCTAGATGAGCAACTTTTAGTTTAGAGGAGAAACACTTTTTGACGGAGCGGCACAGTTCTACGAATTCCCTGAAAAATACTGTGCTGTAAGTTGGCTTTTTTCTATATCATAGAATTGCTTTTTATTTTTACAATAAGTTAATTTTAGGGAAGTTTTTTGAAAATACACCATAGTTAAGGATCATTTTATCTCTTGGCCTTTATCAGGTGACATCCCATGATGCCTTCCTGCGCTCCCTCGCTGCACGTTTTAATGCTGAGCTCGGCTATCTTCTGAAGGAGATCTCAATGTAAGACACGGCATGGCCACTGCAGTGTACACAACTGTAAATCGCTGAGTCGCTGGTCTCACTCGAATGCTGATATTCCTGTTTGTCATTTACCCAAAGGCTTTTGTTTGCCCCATCCGTTTACTCAGCAAAGCCAATCCAAAGTATAGGACTCACACTTCAAAGACATCTCTCTTATTTCCGCCACTTCCCGGCCTCGTTTGCATATTTAAACTCGCTCCCTGCCGAGTCACGGATTGAGTCTGCAAACAGTCTCAGAAGCACCATCGCCCCTGCTCTTTATGTTCTGCTGATAACTAGTGGTGTTAGTGTGATATCGGCTTTTGAATATTCATGTCATGGACCTTGTAAAGTCAGCAATGGCAGTTTTGCACATTAATCACACTTTTGATTTTAAATACAAATTACACATACTTCCTCCCACAAGTTTAATTATTAAGCGATAAAAGTTATTGCTCAGTTCTTTACAATGCAACAACCTAACTGTGTGGATAATAGAGTGGCTGTGGCTCAGTAATAGATGGTCCTCCTCATCCAATCAGAAGGTTGGCAGTTTGATCCCCAGCCTCTGCAGGCAACAAGTCAATTACAGCTCTTCCACCAAACAAGTTCCAGCTGTAGCCCCGTGCTAGTGCTCTTCTGGTTCCAAACTGGTTTCACCTTTTTGGTGCCAGTTGTGTTTCCACTGCCCAGAGCCCGACTGTTGCTACGTCATGACATCACAGTTTACGTAGCTGACTTTCTCGGCAATGCCGCTCATCAACGGCAGACTGCATCAGGTCAACGTTTGTGTTGCTTTTAATTGTAAGAAGCCATATTTAATTAAAGAATGACTTCTCCAACGTTATACTCTTTTCCAGAGAGCAGTGGTTCATTGTTCACCAATGTGGTTCAGAGGCATTTACTGACCGCTGCAGTGAGTTAGCCTACTGTTTACTCACAGCCTCTGGAAAGTAATAATTCACTGTCTGACTGTCACACAAGCATCGTTCACTGATGCTTATCCCCCATCCCCATAAGTGAATGTGTTTCCGTTTGAAGTGACTTTGTTTGGCATCATGAAGCTGTTATTAGGGAAGCTGTAGATCAGTGGATAGTGAGCTGGACTTTGAATCAAGGGAGAGCAAGTTCGAGTCCCACTGCAGTCAAGGCCAAGAGATCAATTGATCCTTAACTATGGTGTATTTTCAAAAAATCTTCCCTAAAATTAACTAATTGTAAAAATAAAAAGCGGTTCAATGATATAGAAAAAAGCCAATTTACAGCACAGTCTTTTTCAGGGAATTCGTAGAACTGTGCCGCTCCGTCAAAAAGTTTGTCTCCTAAACTAGAAGTTGCTCATCTAGCAGGAAGAGTCAGTCAGTCAGGGACGCATGTCGTTGTGTCCAGGGGTTAAATTGGCCCGGCACATAAGAAAATGCTCTGACGTCATCACCCTCGCATATTTTTAACAATGTATGCAGCATGCCTATATCATATGTTTACACAAAAAATATATACTTGTTCAAACTTTTCTTTCTATATATTTAAGGTTCTTAATAATTAGAAAAATCAATAAAACACTCGTTCTAGCTGTAGGGAATATAAATAAGATGACGCGACGATGACTTGCACTCTTCAAATTTTTCGCGGGGTTCCCCTTTCTTTATTTTCTTCAAATCTACTTTGCTGATCGGCGACCGACCACACAGTCTCTTCCGTCAGTCACACAGACAGCCAGCAGAGTGACAGGTGAATCCGGGTTTCCGGGTTTCTTAACATGAATTGCTCTGATATTCTGCTTTTACGTTCGACTACCATTAAGTATAACGTTTTTTTGTTTGACTAACTTTTGATCAAATCAAGCGTTTCTTAAACTAAGAGAAAGACATCAGCCAGTGGTCGATATTGTTGACTTTATTTTTAGAATAGCAGATCTCTGCAACCAGCTATAGTTTGTCGGCAGTGTCAGTGAACGTGTGTCTCTGCTCCGATCGTAAGATTTACACTGCAGCACCTCACGCGGGACTCTGCTGCGGTTCCTCAGTGCAGAGCACCCGTTTCATAAACCATGCTCTGCAGGGGCGGTGCTAGGGGGGAGACAGGGGCCAGTGCCCCCGTAACACTGACCAGGGACCCCCCTGTGGCTCCCCTCCAAAAAAAAGGTTACAATATTACGATTTATTGGAACTAAATCAAATCAGAGACCCGGATGTACAGTGGAGATTAAACTGTTCATTACCTTATAAAAGCAAATACTGTTTATGTTTTTTAATTAAATTCACTTAAAGTTACTAAAACAAATACTCAAAATGATTGACGTGTGGCGGAGTTCCCTCCGGAGGGGGGAGGGGCGAGGGAACTGCGCGCAGCAGTTCCCTGCCAGCAGTGGGATCAATCCAAAAATAAAATTAAAATCTGAAAGCGCAAACGTAAACGTGCCAGATTAACACTATTACATGATATCAACAGCGGGGCCATGTCTGGCCCGCGAGACACCTGCATTAGACTGTCTCAATCAGTAAATCTGATGAAAAGACAGCTAGATGTTTTTAAAACCATGAGCAGGAACCCAGACAGTGGTCTGTTCTACAAAACTGCATGTGAGGCAGAGCAGCAAGGTGTTTTTTTTTGATGAATTTGATCAAGTAGCTGGTCGTACATACAGTAATGTTGTTGAACTGCTTATATTGATGTGGACTTTCATTCCTCAATCAATTCAGATAGGGTAATGTCTCTGTACTCATATAGTTGTTTTTTAATGTTCTTGAGTAAGTGTGCAGAGAAATGTTGACTTAACATGGCAATTTGAAGGTCTGTAATTTGTGAAAAATGTTTGTGTATATATTAATAATTTCAAATGTAAATTCATTCCAGTTAAATAATACTAATAAAAAGACGGTCTATTTGACATTCTTTCTATGTTTACTTTCTCGATTGGTGGCATCAAATAGTGCATCTGATACAGGAGCAGTTGCTTTAGGATTGGGACTCATATATCATATATATCATATATACATATTTCTTTTCTTTTTCCATAAGACTTCTCCCCACTCCCTCATGTCTATCCTCCTGCCCCATTCTTCTCAGACTCTCAGTCAGAGAGTGTATTAACTTTGAGAGGGCGATGGAGCTCGGAGGGCCCGATGAGTGTCTCGTGGTCTCGTGGAGGACACGATTAGCTCCTCTCCTGTTGTAGTGGGTCCCCGCAGTGAGCTGTTGCAGCCGCTAACGCCAGCAGCCTCATTTAAGGAGCACTCTCCAGCGGGGCTTTGTGTGCCGCGCCGTGCCTCTCTGCAGCTGCCAGGCTGTTTGGATTGTCCCTCTGCTTTTGTCTGTTTGTGTGTGTCCACTGGGGCTGATTCTCCAAATAGACAGCTGAACCGGAGGGAATCTCCTCGAAGACCCAGGCTACAAACAACCAACCTGCTAATCTCTAAATTACAACCAGGAGGACTCCACAGATCAGGCCTGATGGGACTCAGGCTGTGTTGGTGTGTGACTGTGTGTACAACATGTTGGCGAGTGTATTTTTATGTTTATGCACTCCAAACATCAGTGTGATTGTGGCTGATTGGGTCATTTAGTATGTGTGTTCATCTGTTGGCCTGCACGTTATTTCTGACGGGGATGCAGCGTGATGTGTTTGTCTCTGCTAATTTGGCTTCAGTTGGCTTGACATTTTCACACTATTTGATAAGAGGAGGAATAGATCGGGGTCCACGGTGACAATCTTTTATTTACTGGCTGCAGATAAAACCATTAATTCCTGTTAATTGATGAGTGTGTGAGCCCAGGGGGGTGAGCTGGGGGCGAGGGAAGGGATCAACATCCGCTGGGACATCAGCGAGGAGATGCTATTCATCACCATTAGACACACTGACGCTAAGTCTGTCTCACTCTCACACACACAGACCACTTATTCCTGGATCTGTGGATGCTGATATTGCGAAAATAAAAGATAAGATACAACTTCAAACAATCGTAAATGAGTTAGCACTTCGGTGCTCCCTCGTCTCAAAGTTAACGTTTTTTCGAACAGATTTTTTGGTAAAATAAGATTTAAGTATAATGTCATCTTAACCTGTTGCAACATCTTGCAAGAAACAGCATCTGAGGGCTTATTAAAATGTAACAAACTATGAATGTGTCATACCCACTTAATGGGAAGAAACTCAGCTACCTGACGATATGAACCATTTTTACCTTAAAGGAGAGGTGTCATGGCCATTTCCACTGATCATAATTCCATTGTTGAGGTATACTAGAAAAATACTGTGCAATTTTCCAAACTCACATTGGTTTCTCATACAGCATCTCTGTAAAGTATGTGTATTCAGCAGTATTCACTTTCTCCACTAAACGGCTCGCTGCAGCTGAATTAGCACTGAGCGAAAGAATGCTAACGCACTTAGCACATAACTCACAGTAGAAATACTTTATTACTTATCGGATCTGCACAAACAAGATATCAGATTAAAGCTGAGATTCCACAGATTCTAGAGGTATAAGTATCATCACTGTGCAACCAAAACTCAGGCAGCGAAAAAGAGCTGGCTCTTTGAGCCGACTCGTTTGCGACCGACACATCAGTAGTACAAAGTAACAGATTGTCAGATAATATCAGGTCAACTTTTATACTTTCAATAAAATGTCATAATACAAATGATATCATTGTTTATTTAATATTAAATTAATGAGTTATACATAGTTAACATATCTTATCACATAGGAACATCACTGTAGTTATAATATTCTATTTATAAAGAACAGAGTAAGAGCAGTAAACATGTATAGTGTTCGTTTATGGAACTGTTACAGTTGGGGTCTGAAATGACTCATCTTGAATAGAGTATGCAGGAAAAAAAGAATCAAGTGCCTCACAGCATGTTAAGTGTTTTATAAAAGCCTTGCTGTTGGATTAAGTCGTATATCTAATCACTTGTTGTTCATTCCATGTCTAACATTTTATTAGAAATAGGCATAATTTTAACACATTTTGAGACATCAACATAACCTTCTATTGAGAAAATAAACCATAATCATAGTTGATCATAGCAAATGTCTTAATTATGTATTCAAGCTATAGTCTATGGGTTATCAACAAAATTTGAAAAATGAGGCCCTTGGCTAGTAAGGTACACAGCATGATAAGCTGTTATATATATATTTGTTCTATCCAGAAGCTGTATACCTGTTGGTTCTGTAACTCCCTTCTGACGGTCTAATTCCCTTTAGTAGATTCTTTCAGTGCTCCCCTATATAACAGTTTAGCTCTTTCTTCTAAAACAATGTCTTCTCGCATCCATCAGAGGCTGCAGCAGGGAAAACAGTTATTGGATTTCCTTGCTGAAATCTGTTAAATAGTGCAGAACCGGGCTATGATGATGTAGTGACTGAGTTAACTTCAGAGAAACAGTAAAGATATGGACCTGTGAATTGATATGTGTCTTAGATTGGTGGTTTTGACCCAACCATGTCTCTAACAGGAAGTCCCTTTACATGTGATCAGAAGAACAATTGCTCATTCCCCAGTTTGAGCTATTGCTTTCCTATAGAGAGAGAAAAGACACTGAGCCTCAAAGTAGACTTTGAGGGCATTGGGCACTGCTTGGTTTTTTAATACCATACTGCTGAGTAAAAAGTCTGTTAAACCTAAATGATGGACTTAATCCAACTTTTAAATGTGGAACCAATAAAAAGGCATAACCTAAAAGTGACCCAGAATGGATTCACTCCATATCTCGACAATTTATCAGTTCTTGTTGTATGACAGACAATGTGATGTGATAGACCCTTTGATTTAATCATCTGTTTGAGGTACTCTATGATTGTTTGACATTGTTTTTTCACTATGAGCACCGACTTGAAGATTCTTGCTCTAACACTTTGTATGAATTAGCTTCACCGCTCAGTCAGAAAGCAAGGAAGGACACAGACCAAATTCACACACTCACCAGAAACAACATTCAGCGTGCCCCGGCCTTCGTTATGATAGTTTACGTGTGACAGACATGGCCAAAAACATGCTTTTCATCCAAACGTTACATGTCACTGCCGCTTTACTGAAAAGTTGTAATATTTTCAACCGAAAGAGTGCGGAACGGCCAAACAGAAATGGTGGGCGCTCATTGAGACGCTATGTAGACAATGGTCCTTATAGAACCAGTTACCAACTATTTCTCTACAGGAGGAGCATTGCCCGTGCCCAGATTTTTGTTAAACTGAATCACAGTTATTACAGAAATTAGTTCACACAAAGTGTTTTGTCTTTTATTTGTTTTGGCATCATTTTGGATCTAAACTAATTCCACACTTTGCCTCAGCACTGCACTCTGTAAATATTACATTTTAACTCAGAGAAAAGCTGAATTTAGTTATATGATATTCAGGCTACAGGCAGTATTACACAAAGGACTACAGAACAATACATTGTTGGTATTTTAAATAGTAAATACAATTTCATATTTTATCTTTAAGGGTTATTGTTGTGTACATGGTGTCTGTATTTGACTCTACAATTTGATCAAGTACAACCTGCAGCAGCTGCTTTAAATGACTGGAACTTCAGTGGATCTCCATTGCATTTCCATCCGGATTTTCTGCATATTATTACCTTGCAATTATCACCCAGGTTAATGCCAGGTGAAAAGTGGGATTACTTCAGATCACACACTCCCATTTCCCACTTATCTCCCTGCACTTTTATCCCCTCCAGAGACATCAGACAATGAGCCGAGGTGTGAAGATTAATTAGATGTGATGATTGAATTAATGTGCTCTATTGCTGGCCTTTAACAGCCACTGAGAACAGTACTGGAGGACATATCAAACAAGACACACAGCACTGTCAGCCAACACTGAAAACCTCCGTACCTGCATGTGTGATGGCAGGGGTGCACCTTGCGATCAGGCAAGGCAGGCAACTGCTTGGGCCCCCGGACCAGAAGGGGGCCCCCAAAGAAGGACAACATGAAACACCCTTTAATTTACTGCAACGACATGTCGGGTAACCGCCTCAAGGGGTCCCCATGCATAGCGCGCCGTCAAAAGCTCATAATTTCAGTTGCTCCGCTCTGGGGGGGGGGGGGGGGGGGGATTCTAGGGGCCCCCAGAGTAAGAAATAAGTTCAGTCTATAAGGAGTCAAGTGTTCGTTATTCAAGGAAGAGAGAGATTAAGGAGTGAAGGGAAATCTGTGACTGCTCTACAGTATTAATGTATTATTATACATGTCCCCATTTGTCACGTTTTTTTCACAAGTCCTGATATGACCTATACATCTTTATTTGTGTGTGTTTGTGTTTCAGTAGGCTATATATCGCTGTTTTTTTATTTATAACTCATGTATATTCCGGTTGCCCAAAGTCAGTTTGGAAAACGAAAAAAAACACTTTTTGTTATATTCCATGGAATGCTCTTAACATCCCGATAGCAATGAATATCTTAAGTGCTTTGACAATAAATAGATACAAAAATGTTCATCTGTGGAAGCCGTAGCACTGTAAAAAGCACGACCAATCATTTTAGCCGGCCCGGCTAAAGTAACCTACCTGCCTGTCAGCCTTCCATCTGTGCACAAACTTATCTCGTGCCCTCATTGGTCATGTGCACGTTCGTGTGTGTTGGAGGAGGGGCTCTGTAAGGAAGTGGCAGATTTTTTCCGGCTGTGTATTTTCAAATTATAGCGCACTCGAGCTGGTTTCTCCAAAATTACCTACCCCACCTTTAAGTGTGTATATATCTGTCTATTTGGAGTGCATAATGTAGTAGTAATAACGTAGTGTGTACTAGGCGTATAAGCACGGAATGTCATTGTTAGAACATGGAATCTTGATTTGTTGAGAAAAAAGATGATTGTACTACATTACATGTTCAAATTCTTCTTGACATTTTTTTGTGTGTGTGTTTGATTAAGTTGATCTGGATGCAGCTCAGGGCAGCGGCCCGGTTGCTGCTGCTGATTTATCTGCTGTTTTCTAAACCACTGACAGGAGAAAACAAATTCATGGGAACATTAAGATACAGTGCTAGACTCTCTTTCTCTCTCCCACACAAACACACACATACTCACACACACGGACACACAGTTATTTATGTTCACATAAAAAAGAGGATGAACACTGAGAAATGCTACAATGTTTGGACACGTGACTCGTGCTTACAGGAACACCTAATATGCAGATACAACTATTGATTGATTGATTCTATGGAGTCAGATTTGGGTCAATATTCTTGCGCGTAAAACAAGCTACTCACGAGCAGAAAATGTGCTTTTACACGCGCATAAAATGACGCGCAGATTAAACCCCCGCGAGCTGCTATGCGCTCGCTCGCGAGAGAGACAGCCCTCTTGCTCGCTCGCGGGAGTGTTAGCCTCACTCGCTCGCAGAGTCTGTCTGCTCGCGCGTGAAAAGTTTCTGACACTTTGGGGCGGAGCCACTGGACTTTGATTGACAGCGGCCAGGAAGCCCGAGGTTTCCACGTTTGATAAATGCCTGAACTACCAAGAGCCGAGGAGTGACGGCAGCAAAATCAGTTGGACGAGATTGAATGGTCCATGAAAAACTATTATATTCGTAAAGTGTACAGCTAATATATATCAATACATTTGATATAAAACAATGTATTTTTGAGTGTGCTGTATCTGTCGAAAATTGCTAGCTACTGTCTGCTGTACACTCTTAGAAGAGAGAATGTGTTGAATTTCAACACACCTACACAATGTGCACATTTTACACATTGTGTGTCATAAATGTGTAACCAAGATGAACACACTCAGTTGTTATTTCTCCACATTTTGTGTTATATTTCTTTAACCAGAATTAACATTGTGTGTCAATGACGATTACTGGTGGATATGGTTTTTATTCTAAAATCAAATGCAAGAATACATTCATTGGACATTTATTTCCAAGGATTTGATTAGCACAATATGTCATTAAGAAAATAATTGTTAACATTTAAAAACATTAATATTTTTCTAATTCATCAAATGTTGACAGAACAGATAATTAAAAAAGAATCACACCTAAAAAAACCTTATACTTAAAACAAACTTAATCTTCAGCAAACTATTGTTGTAAATGACTTTCAGCTGAGGGAATATAGTGATGAGATTCTTCGCAAGGACCACCTTGTCAGTGTTGGATGGATAATTAAGGATAAAAATGAATGACATGTTTTTATTTTTCAAAAAGAATACAAAAAGTTCTAGCATACAAATATTACAAATGCGTGATAATAAAGCAATTGGTTATAAAGAATGTCCTTTTGTATCAAGCAAATAAAAAAACAATTTTTACAACCAATATATCACTTAAATGCAACAATTATATATAAACACATTTCACATTCATATACTTACAACCCATGCCTCTCCACCAAGTCAGAGATGCAAACTTTGACAAGTTTAAGCCTGGTCTTCTCCGTAAGAATGCCATTAGTTTGCAGAGGCATGGGTTGTACTGTAAGTATATGAATTTGTATCCTTAATTATCCACAATGTGTAAAATGTGCACATTGTGTGTTAGGGGCATGTAACACATTTTGTGTGTAAAAATGATTTACACATAAATAAACACAACACGTGTTGTCCCTGAGCACACTCTGTAGGTGTGTTAAAATTCAACACATGTTGTGTCATTTTTGACACATCCCTTCTAAGAGTGTACAGCAGACAGTAGCTAGCAATACATTGTTTTATATAAAATTAATTGATATATATATATATATATTAGCTGTACACTTTACGAATATAATAGTTTTGTACCATCTCGTCCAACTGATTTTGCTGCCGTCACTCCTCGGCTCTTGGTAGTTCAGGCTCCGCCCCAAAGTGTCAGAAACTTTTCACGCGCAAGCAGACAGACTCTACGAGCGAGACCCCCTGATCCCACCGGGAGCGTCTGCGCCGCGTTACGTCTGTGCCGTGTGGTTTTTAGCGATCGCGGCCACTCTAGTCAATGGGTGCTATTCCACCAGACCCGCTACGCCGCGCTACGCCGCGCTACGCCGCGACTCGAAGCGTCCCAGAAGCTCCTCGCCGCAAGGAATTTCTAAAATATAGGATGAATCCTATTTTTGACGCGGCGCAGCCAGTGGCGGAGCTGGGGGGTGGCTGAATCCTGGCCACCCTATTGGCCACCCCAAACACCCTCACCAAGGGGGCCAAAACAATTTTTGAACATTAAGAAAAAAATGTTTAAGTAACCTTTCATCATTCATCAAGAATTAACATTAATAGGACGTTATATCGATAATGTAATCACTAAACTTACAATTCATTTAACTTATTTTCTTCCAAAAGTTAATTATCCAAAGCTTCTGTACACCCCCTTCTATTTACATGTAATGGTTTGGTCCTCCCTCCAAACGCACCGCAGGCACTTTCTAGCAGAGAGTGAGAGCATGTTAGGAGCAGGGAGGCTAGTACTTACGTGTGTGCCATGTCTCAACGACTAAAAAGTCAGGCTTTCAAAAGAGAAAAGAAAGGAGAAAAAGACAAGAGGGAGGGACTAAAGGGCGACAGTATGTCACCCAGTTTTTCAAAGAAAATGTGGGTGTGGTCTATGAGTGGTGGAAATGTGTCTGTTAGCTAAGCGTAGTCCATTGTAAATAATAATTGTTATGTTTTTTTTTACTAAGCTGACATTAAGTACTGTTAATATCTATACAGAAAATGCAGAGGTTTTTAATTTCACTACTCTTTTAGCTGACATTTAACAAATGCAGGTACATTGTTAGCAGCTATTCTTACTAAATCAGTTGTCCCTCCCCCTGGTGCCAGGACCAACAGATCCATCTCTAGACTCAGCAGCCCTGTCCCCCCATAAGTGTTATATTTTCACAGCTCAGTGTCAGTAGTGTGCGGTTAGTATTGGACTACAAGATAGATGCAAGCCTGTACAGGTAGTAGGAGTTATTTAAAGCATAAATGAGGCGTGTGGCGCAGTGGATAGAGCCTTGGTGTTGGGATCAGGGGGTCACAGCAGGTTCAAACCCCACTGCAGTCAGCATGTCGTTGTGTCCCTGAGACACTTCACCACAGAATTGCTCCTGTGGGGATTGCCCACAGTATTGAGTATGTAAGTCGCTTTGGATAAAAGCGTCTAACAAGTAGAATGTAATGTAAAAAATGAGTCGGTTGGGTTCTGGAGGTGTGGTTACAGAAATTGTGCTTGGTTGGCGTGGCCTGGGCCTGGTGGTGGGGCCCAATGTGATATATTTTCATGGGGCCCAAAATCCCTGGCGGCGCCCCTGAGGGCAGGACCTATACACACATTTACTACCCAATAGCATTGTGAGGCTAAACAAAAGGACCTTTTGACTATGTAAATGTAGTCTTTAAAAAAAAAAAAACATTTACTGACTTTTTTAGGATAGCTTAAGTAATGTTGTAAAATTACAACCGGGGGCCTTACAGGGTTAAGGGCTATTGTTTATTGTTATTTACTTTTAAGATGTTTATTCTTAACCTATCATTGAATTTAAAAACTCTTATTTAAATGATGTGTGTGTGTCTCTGTATTCCTGATGATACACTGAGAGAATGAGCTCATAGGGCTGCTGATCACCATAAGCTAAACAGTCTGTATATTGCACTACATTTGTATAATGTAAGCTTCGTTGATACTTTGCCTGCGGGAATACGAAAACAATAGTTAGATATACTGAATATTATCTGATCTATTCGACCACTTAATCCCAAATAATGTATAGGTGTGTTGTAGGTGCCTTAAATAACTCCTTATTTTCTAGTCAGATGTATTTTTATGTTCATATAATAGTGATTTCAATGCCACCCCAAAATGAGCACTGGTTCCATCCTGGCCACCCCACTGAACATTTCCTGGCTCCGCCACTGGGCGCAGCCGTAAGGTAATGTCGGGCAGGCAGGAAGTGGAACGTTCAGACCATATATAGCAAAGAAAAAATCTTTTTTTTTTCTTTTTTTTTCGGGCACAACCTGACTCATCATACATTGTTTTAAATGACACTGACTCTTCGCCATAAATAACACAGCTTTTTCATAGGGTCAAATTACTGTAGGTCTCTGTACTGTAGGTTTCACTATGTATGCGCTCAACTTTATTACTACGCGGCGGCGGTGTATATCACAGCCCCACCCTTGAGCAACCACACCATTTCACTACATATTTAACTTTTGTAACTCTCGATGTTTGTGACAAATAGAACTCCTTGTGTACTTGTACAGCCAGCCAGTCATATGTTGGCATTAAGTGGGGTGCTGTTCTGAGGTTTTGAGTGATATTACCTAGGTCTTCTTGAGCCATACACTGTCTTGAGATCTTATCCATTGTATCTTTGTCTTGTGATTTTTGACTGAAAGGGCAAAAGGCTAGACCTACTTTGGTTGGACTATTACCTCATTCACACCAACGCAACTCCGGTTCAAGCTCCGTGCTAGAGCTTTTCAGAACCGGTTCTTCGGTTTAGCTCCGGCTCTTTTCACTCCGCCCAGAGTCCGACTGGTGCTGCGTCATTGCGTCATCGTTTGGGTCATGACGTAACCGTTTGCGTGCCTGCTTCATAAAGCCAAACCGCGCGGAAACCCCTCACAGCTCACACCGACAACAACAACAATGGCCAATTGTGCTCCAGCTTCCTCTGTACCTCTTCAGAAGACCAGATTCCCAGCAGGTAGCTGGTCTCTTCAGTGGATGACTGCTGCTTGTTAAGTTTCTCCATCGTTGTGTACAAACTGGATACAACGCAGGCTTCTTGTTGTTGTTCAGGAGTTGATCCCGGCCCTTCCCCGCCTCGACGTAAGCGTGACATATGCGGTGCTTTTGCTCTAGCCGGACACTTTTTTGGTGCTTGAAACGAACCGGATTCTGGAGCTAAGAGGCGGTGTGAACAGGAAAACCCGGTGCTTTTCAAGCTCCAGCTCCGAACCGGCCCTGAAACACCGTTGGTGTGAATGAGGTATATGTGGCTGCGTCCCTGCTTTTGACAAATAGGTGTGCGATTTGACATGCCAGATTGACTGAAAATTCGAAATATTGGTCATGTTGGTAGGATTGGGTAGGCGTGGTGTTACTTGTTGGTACGTGGGTTGGGGGGGGGGCCCATGAGTGCTCAGTGCCCAGGGGCCCCTTGAGGTACTAATCCGGCCTTGGCTCTGCACCTGTGTGTTTTTGAGCTGCTGACAGTATCTCCTGGCTTTACTTTAGAGTGAGAAATCTTCAACAGGGAAAAAATAGATTGGTCTATCAGCATCCAAGAGACTTTTCTAAAGAACAGCAGGATAATCCCGGCGGTTCTGACAGAAAACCCAAGCGTTTCTTCTCCTGAAGCTTCCTCCTCTGTTTCCTCTCCCAAATATCTCTCTTCAGTTTGTGTGCCATGCTTTCTCTCCTGTGATGGTGTGTTTGGGAGAGCCCGGGATGAAAATAGACTTCTGTGGGTGCTACGCTCCCCCCC
>CALSBZ010000022.1:2104204-2118789 GCA_943591055.1 Gobionotothen gibberifrons | reverse complement strand
GGAGGGAGTCTCATCTTGCGGAGGGAGTCTCATCTTGTGGAGGGAGTCTCATCTTGTGGAGGGAGTCTCATCTTGCGGAGGGGGCCTCATCTGATGCGCAAATTCGGCAGATGGCCTCATCACATAACTTTGCGTGGGGCCACAAGTTGTCCAGGGGCAGCCCTGAGCTGGAGGGAGTTGCAGTAGAAAAGACGTGAGAAGAAAAGAGCCTGGACCAGAACCTTTGTTACCTTCTGGTTCAGTTCTGGACAAATCCAACTGATATTGTAGAGTGTATCTGCAGGAGTGATTGTTCCCAGCAATGTAGGGAATGAAGGACAATTTGTCATTTAGTTTCAGAGAAACTACAGAGTTGCCAATGTTTAAAAGTTGATGAAAAGTTGAAGAGAAAGTTCTTCCCTTCTCAGGACCAGTGTCTTGCATTAGATTCAGGCAGCCACTGGTAGCCTGTGAAGGGAGCGTCGGAGTGGATCATTGTGGGGGAACTTAGGGAGGTTGAAGAATAGTGGGGCTGCTGCATTCTGGATGAGCTGTACAGGTCGAATGATACTTGCAGGAAGTCCTGCATGGCGGGAGTTCGCTTGTCAAGACGTGAGATAACAAGAGCCTGGAACAGAACCTTTGTCCTCTTCTGGTTGCAGGTCTCCCTTGAAAAATAGATCAATGATTGTATATGGGACCACCTGGTTAAATAAAGGTTTGAAATGAAAAGATCCTTTGTTTATTGTAAAGAGTGTATCTGCAGGAGCGATCATAGCAGCAATGTTGGCAGTGAAGGACAGTTGGTGATTTAGTGTCACACCCAGATTCCTTTCAGACTGAGTCAGAGAAATTTAAGATTTGCCAATGCTGATAGAACGGTTGTGGATCGTAGAGTTCTTCCCTTTCCAGTACTAGTGTCTTGGAGCGGATTCTGTCAGCCACTGGAAACCAGTTTAGGGATCGAAGGATTGGTGTAGTGTGTGAGTACTTGGGTGGGTTAAAGACCAGTTGAGCTGCTGATTTCTTGATGAGTTACAGAGGTCAGATGGCACTTTCAGGAAGATCAGCCAATAGGAAGTTGTACTCGTCAAGACTTCTCGAACATTATTAGTTGTACATTTATCTTCCATTGCATCAGAAAATAAAGGTTTGTCATGTGAGCTTGTTCAATTGTGTCAATTGTGTGAGACTCACAGTCAGTGCGGTAGAGTTGGAAGCCTTGCTGGAGGGATCTGTGATTCAAGTTCAATAAGAGGAGTAAAATTGTCTTTAATTATTGGGATGTTACGAGGAGGTTAGCTAAGCCTTCTCTCCGGCTGCGAGGAGCAACGCTGAGCTGCTTCTAATTGGGGATCACAGTGTGTGGAGTCTGGGATTCTCCGTGTGCTGATAATGTCACATAATTGGAACGAAATCTGTCACACAGACAGAGGCGAGGCACCAGACCCTCCAAGGCTCGCACTTTCAAGATAGATTAATTAACGGTCGGCTTCATTTCTCTAATTGTGTCTTCCCAGATAACAAGTTTAGAGTTGAGCCAATTATCTCCTTTCTCTTGCCATCCCATTTCTCCAAAGAAGGGTATTTTTGAACCATTCCGCTACTTTTTTGAGGTCAGCTAATATTTACAGAGGCCAAGTTGCATGGGCGAGAGGAAGACAGAATTGAATTGTGGTTAATTAATGAACTATGGTACCATTTTAGTCTTCTTATCTCTTTTTATTCTGTTCATCTCACCTCTCGGAGCTTACCTTTATATTTTACCTTACCCTTTCCTGCCTTTGTTTTCTCATTACCTCTGTAAATCTCCGTTTTCTTTTTCTCTTGTTGATGTGAAGATCAAGCCCCTTATTTCTCCTCTTTACAAATCCTGTCCTTCTATGCTTGCACCAGAGCATCTTTCCTCATGCAGCGGTCCATCCAACTTCGGCTCGCCAGCTTTTAATTGACTTCTAGATCATTATTTAGTTAATTATACCCCCAGACAGATTGCTAATAAATATTGATATGATATTATTCAAACCATATGTATGGCTCTGATTGTTACATCACAGTGGCGAAGGTGAAGTCTCCAAATTAGAAAACAGATGGAGGGGAAAGAAATACAAAATTCTGGATCCGTAACTGCTCAGGCGAAGCTGGATATGGTCTTTGAGAGAGGAAGGTAAATCATGATAATGGTTTTAATTCAACACAGTACGCTGCTCTGAAGGAAGCTGTGCTCCATAATGGTGCAGAGAGTAGGGGCATGCAAAATAACTCATCCCTAAAACAAACTAAATGTTTCGCATTGCCACCTAGTTATGGATATGGCCTTGTATTCTCTCAAAAATACTTTCATGGGCCATTTTTAAAAGGTAGATATCTGTGTTGTTCATTTTTAAGATAATACTTTACCCACAAAACGAACATTTATATTTCATTTCCTCCTCGTGATAATCCTTGAAGAAAACTCTGGATAAATTGGATTTGGAGAGTGTTGGGCAAGTTACTTCCAAAATGTAATACATATATTACTTATTACTGTCTTTTTTAAGTAATAAGTTACATTACAATATTACTGTCTCTGAAATGTAATGAGTTACACTCAGTGGCGGCCGGTCCATAGGGGCGATAGGGGCGCCGCCCCACCTCTTCCCACATAAAAAAAAAAAATAAATTAAAAAAGATATGTATATATCTTTTTTTAAATATTTTATTTTTATTTTTATTTTTAATAAAAAAGGTAAATATTATATAATTTGTATCAGTAAAATGTATAATCTACAATAAAATATTGTTTAAAATTGTGTTACGATGTCTAAAGTTACTGATAAGTCACATGTTTCCTGCCTGGCCTTGCCCATGTCTTACCATCATTACCCTCTCTCGCCTGGGCGCTAAGAAATCAGCCTTCATCCAGTGCAGCAGCAGCCACTAGCAGCTGACTGTTGCGAAACATAATTTCAGCCAATCAGCGTCGTCAAATCTGATTATCACCGGGCGCCAATGTCAGCGCCGGTCCAATCAGTGAGTAGTTTGGACAGTGACTCGTATCCGGGTGACGCACTAGTCGCAGAGGATGGCTTCGTTCGTGTGCAGGTGGAGTCTCCGGACCTCGGTCCCCACTCCCCACCCAATTCCGTTCAAGAGCTAATCTCCAATCCTTTCGAAAGGAGAAGTTTGGCAGATAAACTGTTGCTTAAAGACCTTGGACCGGACCAACCCGATTTGTAGGCTATATATCGCAGCAAGCTCGTGAAAAAGACAACACGTATCAACGAGGCTTGTCACGTAGCTGGTACACCAGAAAGGCATGGCTAGCTGTGGCTAGCTGTTGTTTCCCATGCTTGCTCTTCAGCCGGGGACAGATACGATGTGCCCGTGGATCGCGTCCACTTGGAGCATATATCGCCAGCTACTGTTGATTTATTTAATGTATAAACTGCCCGTATTGTTCATGTAGAACAGTGTTCACGTAAGCCTGCACATTGATTTTATTTGTGTAACATTACGTAGCCTACAGTCCGACCGCGGCACTGTGTATCACATCATCAAACCTGTTAATGTACGCATTCAAACACTTTTTCTTTTACCAGCTGTATTCACCTTGCAGGTGAAGATGTGGCTTTTATCCTGGATAAAGTGTTTGAGTCATGAATGTTTAAAGTTTAACTTCTTCATATTTGACTAATATTATACTTGACTTTTCATTAAGTAGTATGACGCTGCGCTGCGGTTGAACTAGATTCGCAACTGCGCATGCGTGAGTGGCAATAACTCTCCTTACCAGCAGGCGGCGGTAGTCTGTATTCGTCATTCAAAACAGGCAACAACCGGAAAACAGAAGAAGAACAGACTACTACTACGTCTGTTCTTCTTCTCTGTTTTCCAGTTGTTTTCTATTTGTTTATATCTGTGTGTTAGCTTCACCTTAGCATGTGTTCTTTGCAGGTGTGTTGAGGTTTGATTATGACTGATTTTAGTAAGTAAGGAAGTAACACGTGTCGGGGGAATGTTAGTAACTGTAGTGTGGTTAATGAATTATAAAAGTAGCGCGAGTCATAATTTAAGGTGTCATTTCTCCAAAAAGAAATTACTCACTATGTCAACAGCCCCACCAAAAATATTTTCCACCAGCCGCCACTGGTTACACTACTTTTACATTACTTTTGAGTGACTTTCACCAAAACAACCGCAAAAGAATGGCTAGGTATTTGAAATGCTAAAATGTAGCTTGTTAGTGGATCAGAAACTGTGAACAGACTTGGACAGTGCTGCAGTAAAGTTGTTGTTGTCGCACTTCCATCCATTGGTGTGCCGTGGAACAGAGTTTTTTCTTTCTTAGCGGAAGAAATACGATAATTTTTAAATCATTTCAATTAATATTGGGAGGACAGTCGTTAGTTTGTTCAGTATCTGGCCATGTAATAAGTGGGATAATGTGCAGCGACTTGGTCATTATGGGGAAAAGAACACCCTTCAGGATAATCAACCAGGTTTACTAATCTACCCGCACATTCTCTGGTGTCGGAATGTCTCGTGATGTTGGTGAAAAAACAAAACACCACTTAATTTCGGGTTAAAATGTGTTGTAACCTGCGTTACTGAGAATTGTAACGGTTATTATATTACCCACATTTCATTAGTAATGCATTACATTACTGCGTTACAGCAAAAAGTAATACATTACTGTAACTCCGTTACTTTTGTAACGCGTTACACCCAACACTGGATTTGGATTACATTGCATGAGCTGTGTGACAATTTGTAAAGCTATGATTTGATAACGTTTTGCTGTAGTTAAACAGAGCCTGCATTAACTTAAACTCTATAAAGAGCCTTTTAGCTTTCTGGGGCTTAATCTTTATTGATAGAATTTAAACATTCACTATAATAATTGTAGGGTCCCCGGCTGAATGATGGTCAGACTCTCCAACTGATGGTATCTGTTTATTGCACACCTTTGCTTTTATACAATCATTACCAACGTAAGAACTTATGCCCTTATCAGTCAGGTGCTAAAAACCGAATGCAACTATTTAGTATATAAATGTATTCGTCATCTATCCGTCATTATACATGTGTGTTTACACTGCTCCGTTGTCCACTAACTTCCGGTAAAAGTTCCTTCAAAAAGAAGAGTCCCGATCTTATTACTATCAAAATAAAAGTGCAAAACGAAAACTTTACCATAGGAAAATATTGGCATACAAATATAATTACTTCTCTAAAAGGTAACTCATTTTAAATATAGTTAGACATATTAAAGGTCATTTACAATAATACTAATAATAATATTAATATTATTAATAAGCTTTAATAATAAAATAATAAATGTAATTTATATAGCGCTTCTCATCTGCCAAGACAAATCTCGAAGCGCTTTAGATTTGTATCGCACCTTTTATACAATAATTGTAGCCAAACTCGCTTGACAGCAGTTCAATAGACATATAGTATAAAATGAGGAGCTACAGCTACATTTCAACAAATATATCCACTAAGATGAATACATGAAGACTTGTGACTCGGACTTGACTTGGACTCTTCTTGGGTGACTTGGACTCGGACTCGACTCGGATTCTCCCTAGGTGACTCGGACTTGGACTCGGACTCGAAAAGTGGGGACTCGAGAGTGACTTGGACTTGTGAAGTGCTGACTTGACTACAACACTGCCAAGCAGTTGACCAATCACAACAGAGCCAGCCAGCTAACCAATCAGAGCAGACTGGGCTCTGGTTTCAGACCGAGGGTGAAAAGAGGTGCTGCAGCACAGGCAGTATGAGAAACATAGAGAGCTTTTTGAACATTAGAGCATGGAGACATGTCCCAGTAGAGACACTACATACTGATATACACCTGAACATCAGCATGACATGTTCTCTTTAAGACTTTTATCAATTGTTGACTCTTTGTTTACCATGGATGCAATTTATTGATACGACTTTCGTTTATTCTTTAAACATAATCGGTTTTGTCCATGTGTGAAGGAGACACTGCTTTTCTTCCCTGATCACTATTCCATCTGCAGGGTGTCATCTGACAGGCACCAACTTGTTCTTGATAGGATGTGTTAGATCCGCACTGCCATTAAATGCATTACAATCTTCAAGCAATGAATTGCCAACAATGATATGCCTTTAGGCCAATCATTAAAAAACAAGCATGCCCTTGCATCAACTATAGAAAGCAGAAAGCCATAGACGTGAGAGAAGTTAGGAAAAATATGGAGAGGATTGAAAGGCATTAGTGTTGAGGAGTGAAGGTAATTTTCAGAGACGATTGTGAAAATAGGCCAAGCTTCCCGAAAAAGAAAAAGAGGGTGGGGGTGAGGGGGTATAAATAAGAGAAGGGTTTGTGTTGGGGGAGGGGTGAGGGCAGGAGGAAATCAAAGCTCTTAATTGGCTTGTTAAGACTTGAAAGTGAGCTGGGAGAGAAGTAGCCTTGAGTTAGCTGTTAAAGGAAGAGAATAGAGAAAAAACTTCAAAAATAATCAAATCCACATGAAGGAGTGTTAATGGGGAGAGGGATAGAAGTCACTTAAAGAGGGGGAGGACGCGACAGAATTCAGTTGAGACAACTTTATTTAATTAGTGTATGTTTTGGTGAGGCTGATTGGGAGTGCAGGGATGAGGTGAACGTTTTAGGGCTGTGCATGTTGGAATGTTTGTGTGCGCAGATAGGTCTTTTCAAACTATGTGCACTTTTCCGAACTACGGCCCGGGGCTGATGAAGCCATTAGGGCTCAGTCTCAGAACCAATCAATCACTCTGACACCTCAATAGGGGAGCTGGATAGTCGTTCTTCAAAACACGGCCAGCCTACATCGCCCGTTCCAATAATCGCTCCAATCATTCAGTAGCCAGGCCTGAACTTCCAACTTCCAACCTCCGACCGCCAAACCCTTCTCCAACAGCAGCGATTTCTTATTTGCTTGTGTGCTCATGCTGCTACCTTCTGCCTTGTGCTACCTGTTAAATATGGTGTTAAGAGAACAAACACAAATCTACCATGAAGCATCTAGAGGAAAATCTTGGATCAGTAAAGTGGAAAACACAAGGATGCTAGAGGAAACTGATGTATTTTGAAGCCGAGCCATTCTCTTCCCATGTGTATACTATATAAGTCCTGCAGTTAGCTTCTTTATCTAAAGATGAGTCATTTTGATCACAACTCCATCTAAGTCAGAAAAGCCGTTGTTAGACCCTGTGTCCTCACTTTCTCTGACTTTTTGTATCACCTTCACCTTGCACAGTGCTAGTCTTAACTCTTATCAGTTTGGGGCTGAGAGTTCTTAAAGGTCCCCTATTATGGAGAAGTGTTGAAATACACTATAATACGTGATCTTTAATGTCTAAGTAATGCGACTATATTTTCACGTTGTTTATAAAGCAGGACTGTCAACGTCAACAAGTTAATGTTCACAATTAATCTGGAAACCTTGACGCATTAAAAATAGTGAACACAACTCACATTACAGTAGTCATATAAGCAAGAACAGACGTAATTTACACTGGGGACATGTCCCCACCACTTTTGAAATAAAATGGGCTTAAAATGCACAAAGGGGTGCAATTTGGACATTTGACACAAAACATTTGAGTAGAAATCAAAAATCGAAAAGGAGTCTTCCCTCCCACAACAAGTGTGGAACAGGCACTGCACTAGATGCCACAAAGGAACAAAAGCCATAGAACAATTCCCCCTTAACCTCATTCTAAAATGACCCAAAAACATGCATGGGCCGATCAGAAATATTAACAAGTTCTTTACACACATTATTTTAAACTGTTGATTAATCACAGAATATTATTATTCTTGGATGAATAAATGTTTTAATCGATTGACACTACAAGTATACATTTTAAGGTTTGAAATTATTGTGTATATACAAATAGAAAATTGCTTATAAATTACTCATCACCATGTTCACATAAGAAATCAGATTAGGTGTTATTCCTCTGCTACAGCATACAGGTCTGCTCTGTAAACTGCAGGTCTTGTGTTCTCTTTTGAAGTAAAAAGAAAACCCCCCATGGGGAGGAATACTGTATGTGCAGTGGTGAGCACATTCTATGAGAACTCTACTGTGTCTCCTTTTAATCTCTAAACCACTCATGGCATGATTTCAAGAACAGAAAATGAACTGCTTTGGTGATAGCAGTTGGACTTGTTAGAAACCTTGTTGAAAACATATTTTCTTCCCGTAGTCCTAAAGAATAACACTGATCAATCTGGCCTGGCACTCAGGGCTGCACACATGAAGCAGCTGAGAATGAATGAGATAGAATGCAGGAGTGTGTGGAGAGCTTTGAAGCACTGCTCCTAACAGGATTCCTTGGATACACCTCATCATCACAGAGAGAAAGAGGAAGAGGGAGAGAAAGGGGGAAGGCCTCCAGCTCCTGACTACTGTAATCACACCCAACCAGTGACCCAGTTAGACCCATTTAGCCCGGAGATAAACTTGTCTCTCTCTCTCACACACACACCGCTATACATCTGCCCAGAGTCTTCTTCTTGGCTTTCATTCCTCCTCTCCCTTCCTTCACTGATTTCCACAGTTCTCTCTTTTTTTGTGAGTAGTGTAGCCCTAGCTGCTGTATTGTTTAATATGTTTGTTGGCAAACGTGGCTTTCGTGGCTTCTCAGTGTTTGGTTTTATCACAGAAAATATTATTGTCTTTGTAAGTGGTACTTAATGACTTCAACTGCATCCCGGACTTTATCCTCGCTAGTTAGTGAACTTTGAGTTAAGATTTGTTTATAAAGAATGAACTTAATGCTCATACTCGTTCAAGGTCAGTGAGATCATAATCATTATTAATAGAGAACGTACTTGGGCAAGGTAAGGGAATGATGATGGTCATAAACAAAAGAAACCAACAATGAATCTAATTACATTTGTACAGCCCAATACCACAAAGTACAAGTTGTTCCCAGGGGCCTTTACAAATGCTTTTGAGAAGTGTGCAGTGCATAATGACACAATCCCTGAAGGAAATCCCCCAATTAACAAAACATTTTATAAACCTGAAGGAAAGCAACAGAGGAGGAATCCTTCTCTCAGGACGGACAGATGGGCAGTATATGTCCTGTATATATATATATAAAGATAATTACAAAAAGGAGAATCCAAATTATAAAAAATATTATTTTTGCATTAAATCATTTGATGAAACCAGGAGGATGTCCAAACGTTTCCAGGTTCTAACGGGGGGAAACGGCCACAGCTTGGCAACGCTACATGATCCTTTAGACCTGGGAAACTTTGAAATGAGGGACACAGCAACTCTGTGGATGATGCCCAGAATGATGACTTAGTAACTAGGCTTGCACTAAATGGACAGGTCTTTATACAAATTGAAGGGATATATCATTAAATAATTTAGAGGAAAAACTGGAAATGAACACCAGTTTCCTGTATCAAAGTCACACATGTTGTTGAACTACCCAACTTTTTTTCAGTTAAACATGGAAATAATCATTTTCAGAGGAAGACAACTAAAAACTGATGGTCCTTTGTTTTTGGGAGGACTGTTTGAACTAAGACGCTTTAATTGTACACACACACAGATATGCTCTATGAACTGCTAAAACATTGCAGTCAAGTCCTGATCATTTAGGATCAGCAGTGATAGAACGGCAGCATGTATCAGAGGAGTTACTCTTTACTTCCTGTGAAACCTGAACAATGCGCAGAATTAGTTTCCTTTTCACTTCATTCTTTTAAACTAAAAAGCATAATGTGTAATTTCTTCCTGTCTAAACTTCTTATTCTCGAGTGTGGGCTCAATGTATTGAGTTTAGCTGGGTGCATTTTGCAGTTTCCACTGCCATAAGATGAATAGATGAAATTAAGAGACGACAACGCCTGCATTGACAGCCTTGTTAGCGGATCTAGTGTCTCGATAAATCATTTTGAGGCAAACAATAAAGAACGCCCACATTAGTCAACACGGCAATACAACAGAAGGAAACGGCTGCCAAGAGAGAGAAAAAAGGATTGCTTCTCGGTTTTGTTTCCTCGAGCAAAACAACAAACTTGGAGCGTTGATGTGGGAAATGAAGACTCTTTATTAGACTTTTCTTCCCGATGATTGAAGAAGTGAGACTGTCTTAGTGCAGTAAACAGCAGCACCTCCAGCTCAACTATAGCTCATCTCTGGAGGATGGAAGGTGGGTTGAGCTTTATCCTCTTGGCTGTCAACTTATCATGATGAGAAGGTATAAATGACTTCTTCCATCCATCACTCCCTTGTCAGTTCTATTTTCCTTGTTTCATCTACTTGTATTATTGTTGGAAAGTGTTACTCTCTTACTTAGAGAATACATTCCCCCCAGCCTCACTGAAAATCTGAAACGTTGACTTTGATTAATCTGAATCAGAAACAGGTTTATTGCCAAATAGGTTTTCACATACGAGGAATTTTCCTTGGTGTACATTCTGCATATTAACACTGTTAAAGATAACAAGTAAGATAACTAGCACAAAAAAAAACAGATTTCACATAACTGTATTAAGTTAGTTGAAAGCAATAATATTACATTTAAATTCAAAATATTAGATTACACTTAATATTATTGCTAACCTAATACAGATAAATGAAAACTGTTGACATAATCCATTTAATTAAAGTCAACATCTCAGTTTTTTCAGTGAACTTCCTCTTCTCCCCTTCCCTGTGATTTGATTGTTCAATATCAATACATTTTCTAGCGATGTCAACAAACCCAACAATAGAGCAGTCTTACAATTTGGATATGAGTTAGCATTTTACGGCTTCTTGATCCCTCTCCTCGAAGTCAAGGTTTTTTTAAAACATCTTTTTGGTAAGATGCCTTAAATACGGTCTGTGGTTAACAAAGCTTAAGAGATTGTTTTGTTCTATTACATAAAACATGTCAGTTAATAGCTTCTGGGTCGTTAACACAGTGGTTACTAAGTGACTAAATGGGACTAATTAACACCTAAACGCCAAAGATTAGTCGCCTTTAGCTTAGCGGTGGTGATGTGCAGCCATGTGCCCGTAATGCAGTTTGTTTACAGCCTAATGTTAGCTTTTTACTTCAGGCTATTCCCTTTAGTCCTGTGTTTGCCAAAATATATTTATCTTCTCCAATATTCTGAAATCCAATGACAAAAATGTAATTGCTGTAAATTACATTTCAATTAAAAAAGATTAGGTTCAATTTGAATATTATTGCTTTCAACTAACATGTCATCATCATGTGAAATGTGTTAACATTTTACATTCAATTAACTTTTCAGTTATTTCAATGTACTTCCTCCCCTCCTATCTTCTTCCTTCCTGTCTCATCTTTTTGTAATCTTTACTTTACCTATCTCCATCTTCCTCTTGCATTTCCTTGCATGCTATCCTCCTGTGGTTAAAGAAAACCCTTCTGTTGTTGTGGACTCCAGCCTGAGTGATCGCCTCTGCTATTGATCCATGCTCTGAAATTCCGCCTACACACCCACACCCTGGCTATTTCCAACCAAAACAAACCCTCATATTTCTTCCCTGCCTGGTTTCCCAGTGGATTAGCATTTCTTAACATAACCACCCAAATCCGTACATGCTGTTATATATGCATCCATACAGTAGGAGCTGGATGTGGGGGGGCCGGCACCAGTGGGTGGGCTGAAGTACAGTACAATAAGAACAGTGGTGGGAGGGACTGCATTGTTTTAGCAGGCAGGCTTTCTAGTTCTGCAGTCATGTGTTCCAGTGGAGATAACACTGTGAGTAGGATGGACGTGTGTGTGTGTGTGTGTGTGTGTGTGTGTGTGTGTGTGTTTGTTTTCTTTCATTGAGTCTTGGGTGGTGATTAAAATAAATTATATTTGCAATAATGGGTTGATTTACTAAGCTTAGTAACACAATAATAATTTGTGAAGTGTTTAGTAACTAAGCCCTTCACAAATTATCATTATGGCTAAGTATTAAATATAATTTCATTGTTCAAAAGAAATACATTTTCTAGTGATGTCAACAAACCCAACAATAAAGTGCTGCTGGAATTTTACCGCTTAAGGTTCACTTTTCTTGACGTCACAGCAGGCATAACAACAGCCGGTGTTTCTCGTCAGTGTTTTCCCCGTGAAACAAACACAATAAACACAAATGCAAAATTACACAAACACACACACACACACACACACACACACACACACACACACACACTCGCGAGCTTCCCCCAGACCAGTAATCCAAACGAAAATATTTCCCCTCCGTACTACTTTGATCATTTATCAGCCGCTAATAATCAATCAGATGTATGGATTCCAGAGAAGAGGAAACTTTGAAGGCCTTTTTCTCAAAATGATGACTTGGTAACAGTCATTAAATAATGTGACATATTTTGCTTAATATTTGGAGTACAAAAACAATCCTGATATCATTAGAAAGCTAGGAATCTCTTCTTTCCAACGAAAAATTTACAACTCAAAATGTGTCTTCGGGTCAATGCGACTGATTTCGATGGAGCAGGTCATCGAATGACAGCTCATTGTTACTTTGTAATTCTACTCCACTACAATTCAGAGGTTAACCTGGTATTTTTACTCCACTACATTTATTTGAGTTACTTTGCAGATTCTGATTAATGATGTGAAATATAAACAACCCTTAAATCAGACTTTAGTTACACCTGAGTAAAATTCAGGAAAGGTGATTGTCAAGTGCCAACAATCAGGCGAGATATTAGTTGGTGCTTGAGAAGACTAAACATTCAACATGTATCTGCAGATCTCTAATAGTTCATTAAAGACTGCATATTATGGCTATTTGGCACATCCCTTTCAAGATTCTCAAAGGTTTATTGACATATCATATACACAACTACGGTGTAGTTATGCAATGAATGAAAAACTTGGGTCACAGGTTCCTCAACAGTGCATTACAAGACATCTATCAATATGTGTGTATACCTCCACAATTAAACTGTCAAATTCTGCACATTTCTTATACTATCTACATACATAAGAGTATAATTAATGTGTATAATATCAGTTAAAATAAGTGCTTCAACATAGTTAACATTGCAGGAAAGCAATATATTAGACGTTAAGTACTTTGTCAGGCTTAATATTTATCTGTAGATAGATACCCCCAAAGTTGTTTTCTTATTTAAAAGAAGACCTTAACCTAAAGTATTCTTTAATGTTTAAATAAAGGTTCATTCGTTTTTCTGTTTTGCACCTCCTCCTATTAATATCTTTGTACATCCTGCACTAAACTGTTTCATTGTAGAGATCACTATCACATCTTCTTGATTTTTTATATTCTATATTTCTATCATTGACCTTCTACTTTCCCCCTATGAAAGTATGTACTCTTAATATTTTTTTCATCAAATAATATTATTCAACAAAAATAACATTATTCAACAAAAATAATTAAATAACGTGCTTTAACCACTAGGCGGTGCACACAAGGTACACACAGCCATAATAACTTTGTATTATTAGTGTAGGACACTTATGTATGTATAACATCTGAAGATGTGTAGTTTTATTCATGTTTTCACATAATTTTACAGGATATTGCTATATTATTTCTCATGTTTTACTTCTACACATTAATATCTGATTTGTAAAACATCACAGACGGAAAGGTATATCTGTCATCTAATGGTAAGCTATTGAAATTGTGATTCCATAGATGTGTCTCCCATCTCCCAAATCCCCTGACTATTCTCTCAACTCAGTATTTACATTCTTATATTCAAAGAAAATCAGTAATATCTTTAAAAACTACAAGTCCTTTTCTATCAGCTGTGCACCGTTATGGTATAACCTATCTACGAATTAGATCAAATATAAAAGTCAGCAGAATTACTATTGATACTGCAAGGAGACGTATTTTGTGAAGAGAAATTGAAGATGTTGTTTAATTGTTGATATATTTATGATTCACGTCAAGTATTCCGTTTTGGCGGCAGTTCTTCAAGTTTGTCCAAAGGTCTTCTCATCAGGGCTCTATAAATAGAGAACTACGGCAGATATGTAATCTGTAATGCAGCCGGACCGTGTATTACAATGCCGTTATGTGATGACCTCCAAAGAGAAAAGCAAGCAAACTTGGAATAAAGTATTATTCTTTTTTTATTTATTTTTTATTTCGGATTTCATATCGCATGAACACTATATCCCAACGTGCATTGCGGCTAAACAATCCAATCACTGAGCTTAAACCATAGCTGAGGATCTTGGGTAATCAGTTCAGTGGGTGTGTATCTGTTTCCGGTTATTTTATTTTGAATTTCAGTTCCTGACGGACGCCAAAAAAGCCAGAGATTATAGAATTAAACAAATAAATAAATAAAAACAAGGATAATTGTGTGCTATTGTTGAGTAAATAACAGTGTGTTATTTAGAACAGAATAACAAATTAGAAGGAAAAAAAGATTTAAAAAATACAGATTTCAGTATTCTGAGGCTCTGAGCCCCATTTATTTTCCTCACAGACGGCAACTTCTGGCTCCACTCAAAGTTATTTGAGTGTATTATCTGTATCGCGATCGTCAACGGGGGGGGGCTAGTGGAGTACTCCGTGACCACAGCGCGTGACCGTTGTGATCAGCTGTTTTAGCGCAGTTCTCCAATGCAGGGGGGG
>CALSBZ010000022.1:2078444-2090448 GCA_943591055.1 Gobionotothen gibberifrons | reverse complement strand
AACTGCTTTTTTTGTATCCAAGAGTATGAAGAGGAGATGCCTTTCCTGGTAGGCAGAGCACAGTGAAAATACAAGATCAGTTTAATTTCATGGCTGTGGTTGGAAAGGCAGTGGATAGTGGATTTTTCAGTGGATATAGCCAAATATTAGGTGTGGAGAGAAAAGAGGAGGGGAACCCAGAACTAAACCTTGAGGGACCCCTACAGTGAGGCTAAAAGGTTCAGACATAGGTCCTCTACAAGCCTGTTAGTGCGGTCCTTCAAGTAGAATGTGATCAGAGGGAGTGTCAAGCTTGAGACAACAAGGTCTTGGAGGGGAGCGGAGAATCTGGTTGTTCACCGTGTCAAAGCTTAAAGGTCAAGCAGGATGACGATGGATGAGAGGGAGGCTGGGGTAATGGAAAAAGGGGCAATCTGAGTTTGGTGGCATCTCTTATACCCAGCCTGTTAAAGGTCAAGATGTCTGTTCTGGAGATATTCTGAAAGTTGAGTCAAGATGCCACGTTCGAGTGGTTTGGAGAAAATTGTGGTAGAAAAAAAGAGAAATTGGTCATTATTTGTACAGCAGCTGCTTTAAGAGTGTTAGGAATACAAACAATTGTCAAAGTGTTATTGATGAGGTGAGGCAATCTGGAGAAGGTAAAAGAAGATAGGATGGGCCCGGTTCTACCATGGCCAATGACTTCACAAATGGTCCTTCCCCAAACCCCTAAGTAAGCTTTGTAGAATCTGAAAAGCAATGTTTTTCTCCCCGTCATTTTTAATGTTCTACTCATATTGAGTTTGATGCTATACATTTACTGTAGGAGAGGAAGAATGACTGAAACAGGCAATGTTGTCGAAGTAAAATCCATATGAGGAAAATGTGCCTCAGCCTCACACTGTCATTTAACAGTTTACAATCTAATAGAACGTTACGTTATTTATTCCCATTTACTAGTTATTCAAACAAATGTCATGTTTGTTTGAGAAGTGTTTGAAGAAGCAGTGTGTAGGACTTCAAAGTGTCCCTGCTCCAAATTCAAGTAGTAAATATGAATGTGGAGAAACACATTTAACTTTGAGCTAAACTCTCAAGACAATAGAGATATGTTTAGGTTTCAGGAAGAGCCCACCCACCTTCATCATATTTATGTCGATACTTAACTTCTTCATTGCCGTCCAGCCTCTGCAGCCACGGCCAAGAACTAGGTTTGTAGGTAGTGAACACATGATTTTGCAGTCTGGTATTCCACCTGTAGATGGTCCAAAACATGGATGGTTACCAACTCTTTACACAAAAACACACAACGGACCAATGTGAAAGTGAGCCATGCAGCTGTGATTTCAAATGTCAAGAAACAATCATTCTGAAAGTTATAGCAGAACAAATGTAATGCGTAACTGCACCTTTTATCAGAATATCTCACTCCCACCCACGGAGATGTCATTGTTTTACTTTTGCCAACAGGAAATTAAATATTAAAAAAGCGTAAAGGCCCATTAAGTTGTATTTTTTGCATCTTTTACCCAATTTATAACACATTACTGCTGGCTATTTTTCTAAACGTACAATACGTTTTTAGATTGATTTCCTTCCTCCCAGGCAGCTATTGGTTTCAGTTAATTTCAGCGTGAGATGAAAATTAATATCGCATAAAGTTGATGCTGAAACGTAATTAATCACAGTGAAAAGTAAACGTATCAGCAGATTTTGCAAAGTTTGATTTCACTCTGCAGGGACCTGAATGGAAAACCAGTGCTTGGTTGGACAGCTAGATGTCAAAAATAAAAATGGATTTTATGCAGGATGATTTCGGGAAACAATATATGTCAAGTGTGCATTTGTTAAACCTGCTGTGCAATCAAGCTACGACCTACAAAGACACTTACTTTCAAGATAGTCCAAATTAGGTATAATAAGTGCCATATTATATTGTTGTTTTCATTAATAATAGATATATCAGGAGCAAAATACACATTAAAAATGCTTCCAATGCACTTAACAGCTTGACTCTACAAGTTGGTTAACTTACGATTGGTCAAAACTGTGGTACAATGTTTTCATGATTGATAAACGAAATGATAGCAAAATCTACAGCACGATGATATAAACTGTAATTTTCCTTTAGTGGGAGATATCACCACTATCTTATACATGTCTTCATTTAGAGTGGTTCAAATATGATAGTAAATAGGTAAATGCATACTTGTAGTAAAAAAATAAAAAAGGAGGATTACTTAAGCTGGCTTGTCACCGAGTCAAACCGTCAGGACTCGCTGCCTCGTCCTCCTCGGTGTCTCTCCTAGGCTCCGCCTCTCGTCACTCATCGACTCTGCAACACTGATGCGGCGGGGTGAGAGAGAGAGAAAAAGCCCTCAGTGGCGCAGACACAGACGCTCAACGGTAATAACACCACACAGACAACAGCTGGGTTTGTCGGGTGACTTCCCTTTACTTAGCTGTTTTCAAGCGTTGTATGTGGTCTCCTCCCGTCCGATTGCTCCCAGCGTCTCTGCCGTCTTTCCTCTGCTCTGCTTCCTGGTTTCCTTTCTCTTTCTTCGTTCGTTTCTTCGTTCGTTTCTTCGTTCGTTTCTCCGTTCGTTTCTCCGTTCGTTTCTCCGTTCGTTTCTCCGTTCGTTTCTCCGTTCGTTCCTCTCCTGGCACCTCTTCCTGTCTTTCTTCCCCTGCTCAGCTGTGTCTGATTGCTTAAAAGCAAAATGCCGTTCACTATCGGCCAATGATGTGCCATGGGGGGGTTTGTCTAGTCAGACGCAGCTGGTTTCAATAATGTCAATCCCAAAAAACAAACAAACAAGAGTCACAGGTAAAATCATGCAATAATCACTCCATTAAAAACCACACAACACAAGTAAAACATCATGCAATGATCCTTATAAAATCACACCTTAGAATAAATAATACGTGCACATTTTGGGATTTCAGACCAATAGAACACTGCCACTCCGACATTAACACCAATAACATTTCAGATAAATTCCAGTCTGGCTATCGAACAAACCACAGCATTGAAACAGCTTTATTAATGGTAGTAAATGACCTAAGAATGAGTTGCTCAGAATGCTGCTGAAATGGTTTAACATGCTTTTATTACTAGTCGCTTGGACTACTGCAATTCTCTTTTTACTGGTGTCCCTGAAAAATCTTTAAAGAAATTGCAATTAATTCAGAATGCTGTGGCCAAACATGAAAAAAAAAAGGGATCACTTTTCCCCTGGTTACATATGTCTTTCAGAATTGATTTTAAAGGACTTTTAATGATTTACAAGGCTTTACATAACCTGGCCCCTACATACATCAGTGCCCTTCATTTGATCACAAGGACGGTATGATCCATTATGCCTTTCTTTTAGAAGTACTGAAAGTATTCTACAGAAATCTGGAAATCATTGGATCTTGGAACAGCAAACTCCATTGAAGTTTTTAAAAGTAAATTGAAGACCTATCTTTTTTAATTTGGCTTTTAATTTGGGATAATTTGTGTTGTATCATTGTTCATGTTTAATTGTTTTATGGTTCGGTGATATAACTGTTTGTGTTTATTTTTAATTTGTTTTTAATTATGTTCCTCCATCTTTATGTTGTGTCTGTTAAGCACTTTGGGCTGCATCTTGCATGAAAGGTGCTATATAAATAAAGTGTATTATTATTATTATTATTAAGATGTCCAACCCTTTAGAAAATTCCGTACAATTTCTTGGATGAAATAAACTAAATTAGAACGTATTAGATAAAGAAGCCAGAGGGGTGTATTCAAAAGAGATGAGAGGATGAAAACAGTAGAGGCCTGAATGATGGAAGACACCAATTAGCCGTAGCAATCAAAAACATAACAAACTAAGAAACCATAAATAATCTTTCTTCAGCTCACACAGGGAGTCCATCAGATCCAGTGAAGATGTTTCCACTGACACTGCCTCAGACTCACCCTCCGTCTGGACAAATAAAGAGCTGCCTCTGCGGTTCCTCAGAGACCTGCTGTATATGTAGCTGTGTGCAAAACAAACACATACTGCATGTATACACATGCATACACAAAGGCCCCTGGGAGTTGGAGTTTGCTCAGTGTGATGGAATCTTTGCGGTGTGGTTTGCTTGATTATCTGCATGATGTTTGTTTGTTGTTTCTGATGCTGGTTGGTGCAGGTGTCTGACCCTTTTTGACTGTAATGCCACAGACACACAGACACACACACACACACACACACACACACACACACACACACACACTCTCATACACAGACACACACACACACACACACACACACACACACACACACACACACACACACACAATCAATGAAAACACACACATACGCAGGAAAGCAGCGGTCAGAGTTGAAATAAGAACGTCTCAGAGGTCTGCAGCATCTTATTTTTCTCTTTACTGCCTCTGTGGTCCACAGTTACCATGGATACATAGTTTGGCATGTTGTGTTCAACCAGAGAGAGTTGCATCTACAGTATTTTTCTCTCCCCTGTTATTCAGGGAGAAATATTTTTAATTGCCCAGGTTTAAGGCAGAGCGGGAGAGAGCAAGCCGTCGGTGTTTCTGTTTAGTGGAAATTGTTTTGCCGTGAAAAACCATCTGTCTGGCCTTCTGGCTGGCTCCACACTGATCTGTCTGTCTATACACTCCACTTCTGTTTCAATTATAAGAGCTATTAAAACTACAAACAATTGCTAACTTATGAAGTGTTTTCATTCATTTTAGTGTTTGTTTGTTTGTTTGAGGTAGTGTTTAAAAGAGCAGTGTTAAGGATTTAGAGGGATATATATCTCCTAAACGGTATATCATATACATTATGTTTTTCACTAGTATAATCATCCTTCTCACAGATTCGGCAATGTTGCTGTTGCGGGGTTCTATATACAAATTCTCAAAAATCAATAGCCATTGTATGCAAATGATGCTTAAGTGTTTTATTTAACATAGAAATTAAGTAAAAAAAAAAGAAAGTCCAAAATACCAAGTTCAATAACTCAGAGATGTTCATAAACAAAAAATCAAGATACACATACGCTTGTGTATATGGTTATCTCTTCTACTAGCTTGCACCACTACATACAGCTGTTATGTGATTGGTTGCGTTGAAAGGTCAGCGTAATCCTAAATTGAAATGATTTGAACTTTGAGCACAGCGTAGCGGTTCCGCTGAGTCAGGCGGCACTGCTCCCTCCACTAGTCCACTAGTTGTATGTGTTGAGACATGTAGTGAAATTCAATAAAAACTATACCAATATCATTGCTTAACTTTGATCTGACTGTAATACGTATCATTCATAGGGTTTGTTTTTAAAATAATCTTAAAATACTACAAATGTAAGTTCCAAAGGGAAAAGGAGGAGGAGGATGGGGAAAACACTGCTGCTGTTCAAACAAGGACCTACAGAATACAATGTACACAGTCCACATAATGCAAACAGAGCACAGTGAATGGACACAATCTCCCCTTTTCTCCATAGAAAAAACTAATGTCCACTAAGCACAGACACCTTTGCATCTTAAGGAAACACAAACATCAGAGGGAACCTGCACATACTCTGAACCACATTCACTCAGCGCTAACTTTGATTTTTCTTTTATGTTTTTTTCATGCTATCAGACTCATTGTCTTTTTTCTTTTCTTCACAGGCTATATATAACAGAAGACTCATCCAGACATCTCATACACTTTGCCGACATCCTACCGTAAGTAGAATTTTTTTCCCAGTTTACTGTCGTTATTTCTCTATGTTGCTCTATTTCCTTCCACTTCTCGTCTGTGTGTGCCGCGCTGCAATCCTCTGGGTTGGTAGAATTTAAACAACCGCTCTTTCTATGGATGTGTGAGCTTTGTTGTAAGCATAAATAGTGAGTTCTGAGTTTCTGTTTTCTATTACAGAGAGACAGAAACTCGGCGTCAAATGGGTTTCATGTCTCATTGGTTATTTCCTCGACAGACTTTTAGGTTACTGTGCAGCATCTCAGCTTTGAGGTTAAATCATTGTTACCTATTTCTTCATGGATTGTAGCTTCCTAAATTGTAGAAGTTCTTTGTTGTTTGTTTTTTCCTTTTTAAGAAGGTAGTGCACTGTATTGCATGAATATGACTGAGACATGTACTGCACGTAGTGTCTCAGAGACCGGATAAGTACATAAGTACATTCTATTTCTTTTGAGTCGACTCTGGTGGGTTTAATTTTTAATAGCAAAGGAAACAATAACATTGTTACCCAAGTGACATTTCTAATTGTGTTTAGCACTAGTGATTTAAACAAACAATGGCAGTGCAATAAGAATGGAGCTGAAAGTGTAACTCAGGTAGACTTCGCCGCAACCAACATGAATTATTCTTTTCAGCTGAACTGTCAGTCTGAGACTTGGGTAAGCCGAGGCTAAGATTCATAGATCATTTTAATGTTCTGGCTTTGTATGTTCGGCTCTCAGGGACCAACCCTGCCTTGCTCTGGTATTTATTTGTCAACATTTTGGACCTGGTATCATGTCAAAAGTATGACAAATAAGACATCATCGACTACAGATTTTGGAATGCGATCGCGACAAGTCTCAAATAGAAAAGTTAGGAAATCCATACAGTCTAAGAGAAACTAATTCCATAAGAACAGGGATTATTATTATGACTTCCTCTGCCCCTCTCAACTGATTTGCTGCCCATGTCAGTGTTGTAGGAGCCACTAAGACGTTTTGAGATGAAAGCGCAATATAACATTATCATCATGCTCGGTCAATGTTAAAAGGACACTTTCATTAGACAACGCTGTTGCCCCTCTTTGCACACAGCTTCACATGTAGCTTGAAAGTTCAGTTTTGAGTCAATCATTGTCCCGAGATATTTGTAAGATTGCACACATTCCACAGTTAGATTTTTGATGGATAAGACTTCATGTGTGGGGATATTGTGTTATATTGCTAGTTTTGCTTAGTTTTTTTGAGTAAAAAACCTGAGTATGTTTTCTAACACTGCCTACGATAGGTTTGTCAAGGAAGCCATCTTTCATCCTAACATGTAATAATTCAGCTAAAGGCTTAAGGCAAAATTGACCCTCCATTTATAACTATGTAAACGGTGTGAGGTCATTGTAACTATGCTTGTTAATTTCCAGCTTCTTTGCCCTCCCCACAGCAGCACACATTAGGTTTTGTACTTTACATTTTATTGAGAACAGTTTATGTATTAGCTTTTTACCTCAACAAAAAGTTTGGGTCAGGCAATAACATGCAGCTGAATTAATGAATGTCTCCCTGCGGGGGGTTCTTTGGCTCAGGAGCAGCACTGAGAGTTCCTGAAAGAACGCCGCTGGCCTTGACAATTTTACAGCTCTCTGATTAATTTATGTTTCAACAACCTGCATGTTTTCTGCTATTTCTTTTATTATTTGACTCACCTTGAAATGAATAGCCTTCCCTTCATTAGTGAGCATGAAAACATGTATAGTTGTATTGAATATAGCCTTAGGTCAGCACACTCAAATGAAGCAAACCCTATTAATTTGAGGTGAGTGTGTGAGTGTGTGTTTCAAAATGAAATAAGTGAGGTGTTTCAAATGTGTACCCTTGGTATCTGCTATTTGTTCTTCAAATATTAATTGCATTTTCTTATCCCTCTCTTCTCCCTTTCACACTTCTTTTTAAAATATTTTTATTAAAACACACATTCCCACTCATTGTGGACTACCTCTGAAATAACAGACCTGATGCACTTAGAGAAGACATGACCTGTGTGTCCTCGGTGGTGACTTTAGCCCTTAACTCTATGGATAATCCTAAAATAAATGTGGGGCCCTATTTTGATTGTGGGGGTTTTCCCTTCTCTGCAGTGTGTTCTATAGAGTTGTGTGCATGTAAATGGTCTGCAAAGGCTAAAATCCCTGTGTTCCCAGTTTAGTAGTGACATCACTATGTAACACTCGCGCTTCTATTGGTCACCGCTCCAACACATTATACGTGATAGGCTAAGGGGTGGGACATCTCTTAGCGGTTGAGCAATCACAACAGAGCTGGACAGCTAACCAATCAGAGCAGACTGGGCTCTGGGTTCAGACAGAGGGTGAAAAGAGGTGCTGCAGCACAGGCAGTATGAGAAAAATGAAGAGATTTGTGAACATTAAAGCATGGAGACATGTCCCAGCGCTAGCCAATAGAAGTGCAAGTGCTACACAGTGCTGTCACTATGGTACAGAAGTAAACAAAGGAGTCAAATGGAGGTGTTTCAGGCAGGAGGGGGGGATGTTTGGGAGAGAAACTCCTTTGCAGACCATGTACATGCACTAAAACCTATAGAACATACTACAGGAAAGGGACAACCCCAAAAAGCATAATAGGGCCTCTTTAAATATATATTTTTCAGCTGAAGTGCATTTTGCCTTTTCACTAATAGAACTTCTTCCACAGAAGAATACAAATAAAATCATGAAGCGTACCTCTTGAGTCTTCCACTCGCTGCACAGAGAACTCTCTCTCAGTTCATCCCTCTGCCCATATGTCGGCATGCTGTCACTGATGCTCCCTCTGTGTGTGTGTATATATCTCTGAGCGTGTGTTTAGAGGATGTTCTCTGGTGTTTCTGGCCTTCCCCACTATCCATCTATCCGCAGACAGAAGAGGCCCTCTTGCTCCTCTAAATAAGAAAGTAAAAGGCTTCCCTCCAGCTCTGCGCCGCTATACAACAACTGTAAATCACTCTAATGGAATTCACTCCAGTGTCTGTGTGTGTCTGTGTGTGTTATTATATCTGTGAATGGGAGATGAGGCTGTATTATTTTGCAGCATCTATCGTACGGGTAAACGCTCCCAAGGCAAGTGCCCATCGGAGCGTGGAGGTGAATATATACTGCATACATTAGCTGCTGCTGCTCTTCTGGTTTTGATGACGTGAGTTTAAGGCAGGGTGGTTTGTTAGGGACTGTCAGAGTGTTACAGGCACTCAGCTGGAAAAGACATTCAGTGAAGTGTAGTGTGATTAAAAAAATAGTAAAAAAAGAGAAAGACTATTACATGTACTTGTTTTTCTGATTTGAAAACAGAGAAATGTAACTGAATAAGATTTTGTGCAATAGTTGCAGCACAGAGTAAGTGACAGACAGATAACCAGAGAGACCGATAGATCAATCATGAACAGGTCTAAGACAAAAAGTGATAAAACACACAGACAGGAAGTGTGTGTGTAAATGCCACACACATGTACGAGCTGTAATACAACTTAGGCATGCAACAGTTTGACCAGTACGTAGTTTAGACCCTGTGTTCACACCATGTCTTTTTCCGGCAGAGATGCACTGGTAGGGGGCTGGCAGAACTTCCAACCAGGATTTCATTAAGAAAAAAAAGGTTTTTAAGGTTTCTATGACCATGATGTTTTGACTATGTATCACCGCTTTTGTATGACAGACTAGCATCTCCCCCTTGATTTTTAATATCCATTTGTGCTACTATACATTGGTTCGATATTGTTTTTTTCTATCACATATTGTCTGAATGCACTTCCTGTAGAGCGAGGCTATAAAACTTCCTCACTCACCAGCAGCAACATCAAGGGTCCGACCGGCTGATCTGCTTAAACAGAGGGGCTTTTCTGTATCTATTATCATAGTTTCTGTCTGTGTGAATAACCTTCTACAGAACCATAAGCTGTGTCTGAACTCCCTCCTTCACTTCTTCACTTTTTTCTTCGTAATACACACCTAATTTCCTTAAACGCTCTTCTGCCAGTTATAAATAATCATCACTTAGCATTATCACTGTCAGGTACAAAACCTTTCAATGAGCAAAGAAAGAGGTCCCCTTGGTCAGCTGCTCCTGATGATGGTTTCACTTCCTGCTCTGCCTCAGGACCAGTCTGATTATAACACACCAGAAACCCATCACCCATTGAGATACAGACAGAAACACAAAGCAAAAAGCAGTTCTATCTCACACAGGCTCCGCCCTCTACTGGACTCTATGGGTACTACTCTCATTAATGATACACGAGTGTTCACACACTAAAGTTGTATAAACGTAGCCGGACAATCAGGGCGAGCCTACCTGAATGCACGTGCATATAAGGCAGCTACACCTGTTGACTGTCATCCTTTTCTCTTCAGCGAGCAGGACAACACCTGACAGAGAAAAGTAAAACGTTTGAAAGAAGAAGAAATAGGTTATAATACCTTCATGGAGTCACCACTTCTAGAGACCCGGGCCTGTCCTTCGTGCCCTTGCTTAATAGCGGGCGCCGATCCCCACAGACCTCTGCTTCGAGTGTTTGGGGGACCAGGGTATGGCCGAGGCGGTGCCATTCACGTTCGCCATTCACGTTCGCCATTCCAGCCGGGCGGATGGCTCCGTTTGCCGGGGAGGAGGATGACGAGGACTTCCGGGTCCGACGTCCATGAAAGTCCACCGCCCGGGTCTGTCCGCCAGGACTTCCCCCTGGTGATGACCATGGCGGCGGAGCGTGTACTGTAGGGCTACCGCCTCAGGGTGTAGGGCCGCACGGACACAGCATGTCCCGGCGTGCTCCCCCTTGATGAGAGCCTGGCAGCCCATCTGCACCCTTTCTGTGTCAGCCCCCATGGGCCAAACTTCCTTTTATGGAAGGTTTAGCGGCGGAGTGGGCCACCAGAGAATACCACAGCTTCTTAGCTGCGGCTCCACAGCTGCTTGCATGTCCCCTAACACAGTTTTATGGGGAATGGAAGCTCAGCTGTGTACTGACAGAGTGGATGGACAGGACACTGAAACTGGGTTACTCACTCCAGGCATGAGGGTTTTATTTTATCTGGACGACCTCATAGTCATGGCCAGGTCCAGGGAATGGGCAATGTTCCACACAGCCCAATTGATCCAACACCAAACCAAGTTGGGTTTTGCGGTCAATTGGAAGAAGAGCAGTCCCATACCTCACCAGCAGGTGGAGTCCTCTACTGGACTCTATCAGGCACCAGCAGGTGGAGTATCTGGGGATTTAGCTCAATGCAGGCAGACTACGTGCCACCCTGTCAGAGGGCAAACAGGCATCCCTGCTTCCCTGCCAGACGAATGGATGCTTCACCCGGAGGTGGTGAAGCAGATCTGGGCCCAGTTCGGGAAAGCGGAGGTGGACCTGTTCACCAACCGGCGCAACAGCCACTGTACCCTATGGTTTTCCCTGGGTCAGCAGGACAATCCACCCTTTGGGGTGGACGCGTTTGCACACGAGCAGCAGCCATCTCGTCCTGCCATGAAGGATTTGGCGGCAGGTCAGCCTTTAGTCTTTAGCTTATGGCTATGTTTTTTGCAGGGGGTCAGGAGACAGCGCCCAGTGGTGCATGTCTCCACCCCGCAATGGGATCTGCCGTTGGTGCTCGAGGCTTTGGTTACAGAACCGTTTGAGCCTCTGGAGCTCTCCTCCTGAAGGCTCTATCATTGAAAACAGCTTTGCTGCTTGCCTTGACTTCGGCCAAGAGAGTGTACCTCTACCTAGGGGCCCTGTCTTTCCTATGCCGCTCGCTGAAGAGGGTATAGGATGACAGTCAGCAGGTGTAGCTGCCTTATATGCGTGCACATATATTGAGAGAGTAGTACCCATAGAGTCCAGTAGAGGGCTCCGCCTGTGCTTATAGAACTAGGGTTACAATACGTAACCCCCCGTTATCTTTCCCTAAAGAGACACTAGAGTGTGGCAGATAAGACATTTTAGAAACTACACCTAGGGAGACTCATTTGTACCATGTGTTTTGGCCATACTGGTTTTCATATGGTTATGCCAATAAAGCTTAGCAATAAAAACAGACCAAAGATGCATTTTCAAAGTTTATAAAATAACTTCCGAGGACCTGTAATGAAAGAGTGTGAGTTGATGAAGTGTGTATTGTGGCAGCCTGCGGTCAGAGAGACTGATAGTTTCCATCAGCAGTGACGGGCTGACCTTGTCTGAGTGTCGACTCTGACCTAGAGAGACGTACAGCCTGGATCATATCACTGATGGAGCAATACACACACACACACACACACACACACACACACACACACACACACACA
>CALSBZ010000022.1:2059740-2078044 GCA_943591055.1 Gobionotothen gibberifrons | reverse complement strand
TGTGTGTGTGTGTGTGTGTGTGTGTGTGTGTGTGTGTGTGTGTGTGTTGGACACAGAGGAAGCACCTGTATGTCCTTTGTTTTAAAGATGTCACACGTTTTGTGTTTTACAGGGAGGGAGAAAGATATGTGTGTGTTGTCTGTACAGAGTGACTGAAGTCGGAAGTATGCGTGTTTGAGATAAGCCTCCAAGAAGTGTGCTGGGGGTTAAAGAACATTTGAAATGGGCAAACGGTGATACAGAATGTGATGCCATTATGCCCATATAGACTTTTTACCGTTGACTTACATTAGGAAAGACCTGGAACGTCTGTACATCACTGATGGCCAATAGGCATTTATGATACTAACTACATTTGTTCAACAGGATAATCTCCACATATTAACACCGCTAAGTAATTATGTTGGTGTTAATCCAATCGATAGAAATAAAAAGCTAACAGATTAGGCTATAAACAAACTACATCACGTCACCACATTTGGCGTTATGACGTTTAATAGTAGTAGTAGTAGTCCTGAATTTCCCCACGGGGATACATTAAGGTCCATTTTATTAGTCTCATTTAGTTACTTTAGCAGCCATTGTTTTTATGACGCATAGAAACTTTAGACATTCACCAGTGGGGTATTTATTAACGCATTTTATATTTTTGAACAAAACGGGAAAATCTCTTAAGCTTGTGTTAACCACAGAGCTTCAGCCACCTAACTAAAACCACTTGACTTTTCTTTGAGACAAGTGAACTGGAAGTGGTGAAAAGCTAAGACTTCTCAGGGTTTTAAAACTCCTTCCTGCACCACTTTATGGCCTTACTCCATGGTGACATACACTCTGGAGAGCAGATTGCCCCCCCATGGCCCCCAGTCGACAAAAATGGCTGCAGGTTTCTAAATATTGAGTAAGTCAAACAGTTGATCTCTTTTCCAAATTCATCTGCCCACATATGAAACCTCCTGTGGAGCAGAAGAAGCCCTCGTCGTCAGAGTTCCCAGCGTGCACCACACCCCAGCTTTCACGGTGACATGCAGAAAGTTTTATCCTCCAGTTTATTTCCATGTCCCTGTGGAGGTCTGTGCTGAAAACAACAAAGTCCTTGGTTTCCCAGTAGCTGGAGATCTCCCCATGCTCAATCTGTCTGCCTCTTTGATTTCCACCAGTGTGTGCTGCACCTGTTCAGGTAGCATTAATAGATGTTTGCAGCTGACAGACAGGTCTGAGCGAGGCCCCCCCGAGACTCTGAGCCGGAGAGATAAACAGATATTTGCAGTAGTGTTGCTCATTAAATAATCAGAAACCTTTTTTAATGTACAGATGCAGCAGCTGGTATATGAAGCTGTTTCAGCTCCATGGACAGTTACATCCTTTCTCAGTACTGCTCAAAGTGTACTGACAGGCTATATACTATCTGTGGGAATACTATAGTACATACAATAATACACCCTGGGATTGGACTAATTACCAATTAATTACTAACTAATAAACTAACGAAATACAAATCTTTCATTACATGCACACAGATGTTTAGGTGTTTAAATGTAATACAGTTATTATCCTTCAGTTGAAATCGATAAATCACAAATAGATATCATTTAATTTGAAGACCTCAACATGGATTTATAATTGAATAATTAACTCACTGTAATCCCATCACGTTCCTTTTACTCATTGCTGCTTTTAATGCAAATAGATTTTAATCAACATATTCACAGTTTCCAATTTGTCTCTTCCATTGAGCCCATGAATTAGGCGCACATCTATGATCTCTGCACTTGAATTACAACGATACGTGCCTGTTATTAAACCTGTGCATAGGCCTGTCACGATAATTAATTTTGTTGGACGATACATTTTTTCCGGAAATTAAACGATAAACGATAATATTGTCGGCACCGGTGTAAGACCATTTTAGACCACTGACATAATGATAATATATAATAATAATTCCAATACATCCTTTTTTATTGAACATTCAACATAGCAAATTAAATGTGAAATAATATTTATATATAATAAATGATATATAATAAATAAAAAAATGTAATTAAATTATAACAAATTAATAAAATAAATCACACACAACCCAAACAATAAATTAAATAGACTCAGGCTGGAAAACAGAGCTCTCTTGTGGCCAAAACATGCAATTGCATTTGTGAAAATGCAGTAGTAAAACTTTTTTTTTAAAATAAAGTAAGTCGGGAAGGTGGGGGCTCTCCATCTCCAGCTGCTGTGTTTGCTCCCAGCTGGGAAAACGTTAATTTGTATTTATCGTACGATAAGTCAATTCATTTCTTATCGCGACAGGCACATCTCTGTTGTCTCTGTCTTTTGTTCCTTCGTCCCTTTTGGGCTTTAATAGAGTAAAATACTTCTTGGACAGCTAGCCTCATTGCCATAATGTTCCCTTTGTGTTAGACATTTACAGTGAGAGCTGGACTATCCCTGTCCTAATCTTCAATGATTATCTGTCTCCCGTTACATATGCCTCTTTTTAAGGAGGCCATAGTAGGCACACATGGCTTTATGCCAGCCCGGCATCAGTGCTGTCTGTTATAGTTAGTTATAACCTCTCTCCTGTGTGGCTCACATCTGCACTTCTTAGTTTTGTGTGTATAGGCTTTTTCTGCCTGTGCAGGGCAGCGGCAGCTCAGTATGCAGGGACTTGGCTTGGGAACCAGAGGGTTGCTGGTTTAAGTCCCAGGACGGACCAAGAATGGAGCTAAACTGGCACTTTTTACTGCCAAGGTGCCTTTGAGCAAGGCACCAGCCCCCAACACTGCTCCTCTGGCTATGTATAATAGCTGCCCATGGTTCGGACTAAACAGGTTTAATGCTAGGAACTACATTTCACTGTGTTCACTCTGCTGTGTAATAATACCTAATTTTGAGTTATTTAGACACAATTAACACTTATAGTTTCATTTCTTGTTACATAAGAATAGATCATATTTGTTAATTGTTATTATGGGAGAATTACTATTCTTGTGGTACTACTGCCTTTTTAGGCCCATATTGAGCAGAGCATATTAAGACCCAAACTAATGTACAACAACTTCCTTACTTCAACAAATAAGCGGGTTTTCCTACGGGACGCAGCGGAGGCCTTCGCTCCAGTTCCGACTTCTCAGCACTGTGCACCAAGGTCTCAGGTTCCCGCGGAGCTACGCTCAGCTGAGCACGTCTTCATACGTCACAACGCACACAGAGGCCCCCTGCAGCCCCCTTACGATGGACCTTTCCGGGTCTTAGAACACGGGGACAAGCACCTGGTGGTCGACATGGGCGGCAAGGCCGAGCACGTCTCGGTTGACCGGGTGAAAGCTGCTCCCTTGGACGTTGATCAGCCAGTGGTGTTGGCTCGGCTGCCGAGACGGGGCCGACCCCCAGCTTTGATTCCTGTCAGGCGGGGTGAACCTGTTGTGCCGGTTCCTCCTCTGACGGAGGCCGCACAGGCGGAAGTCGCTGTTCCGACTCCGGTGCGCAGGTCTCGTAGGGGCAGGCGTGTTGTTAACCCCCCGCCATAGGGATTTTGTTTATTTATGAATTCTGGGGGGGCTTGTGTGGTGACACCATATTGGGAACATAATTCACTGGGTTGTTGTTGCTACACGGACCCGTTAGGGGAAACACCGGTAGCATTAGATGGTTCATTCCTGCTAGCTATTCCTACCAAGCAGACGTATTACTTGTGATGTCAACCAGAAATATAGACTGGAATTCCATCCTAAATACTCCGTCTCCGACTCCCTTGTACCGGCACCACACTATGTTGAATTTCTCCTTGAGATACAGTAATTGACTGTGACATAGATGGATAACTTAAATGGATAAATGTGATATGTTTGTAAAGTACAGCTATTTGAATGTAACTACTGTATATGTGACCTGCTCCATCGAAATCAGTCGCATTGACCCAAAGACACATTTTGAGTTGTATACACTGCTGGAAAGAGGAGATTCCTAGCTTTCTAATGATATCAGGATTGTTTTTGTACTCCAAATATTAAGCAAAATATGTCACATTATATAATGACTGTCACCGAGTCATCATTTTGAGAAAAAAGCCTTTAAAGTTTCCTCTTCTCTGGAATCCATCGACCTGACTGATTATTAGCGGAGCAAATGATAAAAATACTACAGAGGGAAGATATTTTTGTTTGGATTACTGGTCTGGGGGAGGCTCGCGAGTGTGTGTGTGTGTGTGTGTATATACGTGTGTGTGGTTGTGTAATTTTGCATTCGTGTGTATTGTGTTTGCTTCCCGGGGAAACACTCACGAGAAACACCGGCTGTTGTTTTGCCTGCTGTGACGCCAAGTTACTCCGTTCTCCGCTTGTAATTATGCCGTTACAAGCTTTCAAAGTTGTGTTTATCATCTGAATTTGCCGAAACAAGTTTAATATTCTGAAAGCCTTTGTTTAATTGAAATCAGATGAAAACAAACTTTAACGGACCCTGCCGTGTTATCTATGATTACTATACACCTTACATTCATAATTTCAGCCGGAGGGAGGGGGAGCTGCGCTGCGGAACAGCGGAGTGGCGAGGGAGAGCTGTCTTCTTCCCTTTACAAGCTTAAAAAATGTATATATCATGTGATTTTGGAAATAAAAGTTTCATATTCTGAAAGCCAAGACTTTGTTTATTTAAAATCAAAGAAAAAAACCCGAACCCCGGAAAACACCCGAACCCCGGAAAATTTGTTTTTTACGCAAATCCACGTTTATTTTGAAATGAGCCGTTGCGACTTCCGACTGATTTCGATAGAGTGGGTCACATATGTGTACTTTGAATTGTGAATAAGAAGCAATCCAGACGATCAACCGGATCTTTGTCTAATTCTTGCTGCTGCACTTTTCTGTTTTCTACAGATATAATTTATTGTTGCTGTGGTACCCAAGATTTTGGGACCTGTAACATGTCCAACAAACATGTCATGACCTGTTTATAAGTCAATATACCAATATAAATGTTGTAGAGCATTATTGTTTCTATAACATTTTAAATTGAGCCAAAACTCTAGTGGAAAGTTAGGTTCTGAACTTCCAATCAGAGTTGCTCCCCATATTCTCCACAGAGAATAATATTGCACATGTTGACATTACCTGGAAGAAACCATTTGGGATTTGGGTTTTTCCATTTTTTAAAGAACACCTCTCAAAGTGCATTAAAAGAGAGACCTGGGAGAATGACCTCCAGCCCCTTGTGTCTGTCTCTATATGCCACAACAAATTGTATACAACGCGGAAAGGGCATCATGCATTTGTATTCCATCATCGCATATACCAATACTGCTAACCCAAATATCCTCTACAACCCATCTGGGATTCTTCTTTCTGAAAAGTTCATCTGCAGTTGACTGAGAGGTTAGACAACTTATCCACAGCACTGGGAGTATTTAAAAGAATAGAGTTATGATGGCAAATCAAAAAGAAAAACAAGCTTTTCGTAACTCATCATTCCTCACAGCTTAGATTGCGATGTCTTTATTGCCTCAAATTACAGGGATAATGTTTCTGTGGGAAGAGTCATGAGAGGTTTAGGGAGGGAAAGGCAGAGAGTCATAAAGAGAATGAGAAGAAGAGGCGGACAGGGAGCGCTGAAACTCCTTGCAAGTTGCAGACATAAATGATGGCTATGTGAAATCAAATTGAGGACGTTCTGAGATGAAATGACTATCATTCCTCTGTTCTCAGAACAAATTGAGAAGTTGAAAGTCAGCAGAAGCTGAGAGAGAATGCTTAGGTTACATTTAACAAATCCTAATTTTCCAAAAAGTTCACAATCCAGTATCCTGTAAGACAGTGGTTCCCAACCTTTTTTCCCAAGAGCCCCCCCAAATGACTCCTGTTGGAAGTTGCGCCCCCCCCCCCCCCACACACACACAAGGGGGGCAACAGCGGTAATTCAAGTTTAAAAGTCTCAAAAATGCTACAACTGCTGTCACAAACTGGATGAATGTGAAGTATTTTGTTAAAGGAGGATGAACGCGTAATTAAGGAGCACTATTGGAGTGACTTTGATGGTTATTGGACTCAGGATTAATTCATTTGGATTCCCGCTATATGAAGAAATTAAAGGACGGCGCAAGTGGAAACAATTCACAAAGGGATTAAACTGTTTAAAACACATGCTCAAAGTAAGCCGGATTTTGCCGATGTGTTTATGTGGATTCAAAAGTCGTAAATAATCTACAAAATGGAGGACCCCCAGGTTTGGAACCACTGCTGTAAGAGACCCCTCACATGTACGAGGGATGAAAATGGCAAACGAGCAGCAACGGCCTAAAACACAAACAGGTCAAATTGGACCAATCCACGGAGCTCCTCACACACACACACTCAGCCAACCTTATTTTTATCAGCTGCAGCTCCGCGGATTTCTCAGCCTGGACTCAGCCTGAGACAGCGGGACACGGCGAGGCCCGACCCGGGCCGAGCACACACACAGACCCACAGCCAGGCTGCGGGTGTGTGTGCTCCGGCCGAGATCGGGCCGGGCCTCGCCGTGTCCCGCAGACCCCACGCAGCAACCAGGAAACAACACCAGCAAGCTAGCTCACACTGTCCGCTCCAGCAGCGAGCCCCGCAACGTCCCGCCCAACACGGCATCCAGACCCCACGCAGCATTCAGTGGTGGACTCATCAGAACAGAGTGGGCGAGCTGACCAATCGGAGCACACTGGGCTCACAGGGAGGGGGGGGGGGGGGCAGGAGCTCCAACAAGCCGTTTAGGACAGAGAGTGAATACACATACTATACAGAGATGCTGTATGAGAAACCAATGTGAGTTTCGAAAATGTCACAATATAAATCTATTCTAATACACCTCAACAATGGAATTATGATCAGTAGAAATGGCCATGAAATGGGACCTTTAAAATATAATCCACATTATTTAAATGTCCTACTCTCTGTTTCTTTCTCTCTCCTGTTCTTTTAGCACTGCTCTCACTCTGTCCTCCCTCTGAACCTTTTTTGGCTCACATTGTTCTTCACCCCTGGTTTTACTTATCTGTGCCTCAGTCTCCCTTTCAGAGCTGTAGAAAGAAGGAGTGTTAGTAATTCAATTGTTCTTGTAATGGAAACACAGAGACGAGACAGAAACACACTCTCCCTTTCGCACACACACACACACACACACACACACACACACACACACACACACACACACACACACACATCGATATAGTTATCCAATGCATTAAATGGATTACATTTGCATCTAAACACTCTGTGTTTTTCTTATGACGTGGTAAGCTGGAGTGTGGCCTTACTTGTGTTACAAGAACAGTGATGTTTGTGTGTACACACTGTGTTTGTCTATGCTGAGCATGGCTCTGGAGGTAGATCTGGTAATAGGAAGGCTTCTGCTACAGTTGCTGGTTTCTCCAGAGAGAGTTTAGTCGAGCGTGATACTGAACAGCTTACAGATCCTGACCAGTTTATCACTCTACCATTACTGTATGAGCATGTGTGAATTAAAGAAGTCCATTTAAAGAGGCCCTATTTAGCTTTTTAAAGGTCCCCTATTATACTATTTTTCATCAATCAGGGCTCGACATTATAAATGGCCCGCTGGCCCGGAAGCACTATTTAGACACCCCGGGCCAGCATAACGTACTTTCCACTTGCCCGCTCGGGCCACTAAAATTATTGCTTTTAAAAAAAAAGAAATTGTCCTGTGGTATTGGTATTTTGACTAGCAATGTTGTTAAATTGTTTCGTTTATTAACGCTACAACATAGCCTTTCGTGAGGCGGTTGTCATTGTTGGGTGAAAAGCAAACAGCTGTTTGCTGCGGAGCACAGCGCGAGCAGTCTCCCGTGAGTGGGAGCGCGCTCGTTCACTACAGACTATCGCGCCACCATATCGCCAAAATGGTTTTAATACCAGCGCTAACCGGCCAAGCGCCGGGCAAAAAACTATCTTCAAATAAAAGAAAGTCACCGGAGGAGTTAAAGGAGAGTGACATGTAGCATGAGAAGAAGAGGGAGAGAAAGTTTCAGCCAGCTTGATCGATGGAGTTGTTTTCTAGTCGTGCAGTGACGCGTCCTAAAACCCTTTTATAATCTACCGATTAGATTTATGATTCAAAAATTATAAAAGTAGGTTAGACATGTGGATATTATCCGGCTGAACAGGTTAGTTTTCCACAGACCTTATTTCCAGCTATTTTTCAAAATCCTGTTTAGAAATCCCATTGCTTTTTTGTCGAGGGAACCAGCAGCTTACTTCCTGGTTTTAGGACGCGTCACTGCACCTCTCAATATGATGCCAATATAAACAAGGTCTTCTGTCGGCTCTGTACATCAATACTGACAAGTAAGTGAAGAGTAGAAAATATAAAGGTATTGGCTATAGGGAAATGTCCCAGCAGTTTAGGAGAATGAAGGTTCTAATCGAATCTATTACATAGCCATTACATTTCTAACTCCTAATGACAGGAAGGCAGAAAGCGTATTATACTAATAATAATACTCATAATAATAGCAGACATTTTTTAACAATGACCACAATATAATTATTTTAATAAACCAAATATGAACAATTGAGGGAAATGAGGAATAACTGATGATTCAAATGTTGTAGTAATGTAGTTCGTGCATACATTACTATTGCAACAAATGTGTTAATTTTCTTCGTTATTAGTCGATTTTTTTTGGACGAATGCTCCGGGCCAGTGGTTACAATGGTGGGGCCAGTGATAATACAATTCCACCGGCCCGGAGGGCCAGTGGCCTTTTACCCTTGATGTCTACCCCTGTCAATATATTATAGGTCTCAGATATATACAAAACATGTCTCTGGAAGTAAGTATTCTCCTCTCTGTCGATTGATTTTACAGTGATATCTGCACTACTCATCAACTCAAAAACACCAGACTATCCTTGTTAATTACACAACATTGATTGGTTTAAATTGTGTACAATGCTTTTGTATTTTTCCCCTTCGATTCGGAGAAACAAATATTTTTTCGGAGTTTAGGATGGCAGAAAACACTACACTACAAAAGGCAGAACTCATTCGCAAATTGTCCGTGTCTGCCATTGTTGTGGTTTTGCTTGTCGATAACTAAGGAAATGCATCTCGCCGCTTTCTGTACTGTTAGACGGGGGCGGAGCGGGACGTGTAGCGGCTGGGTTGGGAAGCAAAACTCGGTTCTGAGTAGGAACAAATAACAATTGTCCGGTACCGGGATTAATAAGAGTTGTGAGGACAGGAGGCGGAGGCTGAGCCCCGTGGGCCGCAGCTCTCTCTCTCTATGCTCCGTATCAGCTGATCGCTGCACGGTGCAGCTCAGCGTCCCTCTCTCTCTCTCTCTCTCTCTCTCTCTCTACACACAGCGGATCCGCTTCCCGTTTAACAGCCTCATCTTTGTCAAACTTTCTTATGTTCTTTCTCTAACACTTAATGAAGGTTATTAAGGGTTTTAGCTCCTATGTTGTTAATATTGACCACCATTTCCTTTATGAAGTAAAGCAGCCTCCCTGTCTGTGTCCTCGCGCTGTCCTCACATCCCCGGACCCCCAGACTCGGAGGAGCACAGGAATGTCAGTATTGTTTATGAAGCAGGGTATAGAAAGTACATTATTGAAATGAAAATAGTATTTATTTACTTTTACAAACAGTAAGTAGCTGGGCAGCTGCAGCATGTGTATTGGAGGACATGTGTTGGACACACAGACTGTGTGTTTGGACTCTGTCTCACACAGTGGCGTAGCCAGGAATTATTGTGTGGGTGGGCCTGGAGAAATGTAGGTGGGCCAGGGGGAGACTTATTAAGCGTGGGGTCTGAGCTGAAACTTCATTCATGATTTTAATGATTTTTTAATGCACTAATTGAACATAAGCATAAACTAGCAGTGAAAACAAAAACATAAGCACGGCGGCCTCAGAATGTGTGTAAAACTGACATTCACATGACTAGGGATGGGTATCGTTAAGGTTTTAACGGTAGGCCTACTACTACTTTTATACCGCTTATCGATCCGGTGCTTTAGGTACTTTAATCGTTTTTTTTGGAGAAAAAAAGAAGGTAAACTAACTAAACTAATTGTGAACAAAACTAACATTGCTTTTTATTTAAATTAAATACATAATATTTCACATCAAAAGAAAAAACAATGTTTAACAAATCGTATTAAATAATCTGATGACAGAACTGTAAACAGAATAGCTGAAACTTTAACAAAAATAAATAACTCTGTTACCTCTAATCATGAACCCATGTTTATATAATTGAGTTAACTCCGTGTGTTGCTGCTAGCATACATAACACCTGACGTGGGAACGTTGCTCGTGGACGAGGCAACAGAGCTGCTAGAAAGACAGTCGAACCCGGTGCATTCCTCCGTTTGAATGTGGTGCACTTTTGCAAGATGGTTAGACAAATTGCACATGTTACCGCCCTTACATGCTAAACTCTTATTGCACTCTTGGCAACGAGCATTGTCCACATCAAGACGGATAAAGTTTAACCACACCTCGGAGCGCGTTCTCTCCGCCATCTCCTCCGTGTGTGTGTGTGTTGCAGCTGCGTGTGTGTAAACTGCCCCGCCCCCGCGCACACAGACGGGGATTGGAAAAATCTAAAATACTAAAAATAATCATAGACGCATTTTGCTGTATTTTTGCATATTAGAAACGGAGTTGGCGACACCAAAACTGCACAAATGTATATATATGACATCATAAAGTGGCCAAAATCTGCTAATTTTCAGACAGGTTTTATGTAAATGAATCAGGACAAAAAGAGAGAGAATATCTTTTCCTGAAACTTTCAGAATCTCTTTACACAGAGCGGGCACATATATGTATAAAAGACACGCAAAAGTGGATTTTGCATAATAGGTTACCTTTAAGGTGTTCCCAGACAAACATACATCAAACACAGATCAAGATATGGAGGCTACGGTAGCCAACTTTTCCATTCCCTCCATTTACGGTCAAAAAGTTGCCCTTGAACCCACCACACGTAATACAACCAATGGCTAATAGGCACATCTTTCTGTGCCTGTAAATAACTCAATACCAGCATGCAGCAAAAGGCTCTGATGGTTGTTCAAAAAGGGTTAACGTAAAACTGAAGATATACAAGCCCTTGCTATGATGGACATTAAAACAAAGCAGCTTTTGCACAACACTTCTTCTTGTCACTTAAACTGAACTGCCAATCAGAGGGGTTTCTTTCACCCACAGGCAGGAAACGCAGCTGTAGCCTAAGGTCAGGAACAGAATGCAAAAACTAGGGCAAGAGATAGCCATAAGGTTATTCAATGAAGCATTTTTATATATGTTCTAGTTTATAAATTGGACAATATGTGTCTTTTCATCTATCTCCTCATACTTTCCCTTAAACTCTACTCCAGCTCTGTGTTACATATCGTTTCCATACCTCCATCTCTTTCTCTCTCCGACTCCCTCTCTCCGATTCTCCGCGGCTACATTTCTTTATGCTAATGAGGCTAAGCCAGTGGTGCCAGTGTTGACGCTGCAGGATACATTCGCAAACACTTTCACCTCCCAGGAGAAGCAAGACGTTGATTGTGCACCTTCTTTTCCCCGAGCACCACCCATCATCAAAAAAAACTAATTTTAAATGTCAATTGGTATCAAAACAGGCAACAGGCCAACAAATTATTAGAAAATACGCTTCTGCAGTGTTCCCATGTTTTACAGGCTTTAATCTAAGGTTTGCAAACATCCTCCTAAATCTGAAGGGATTCAGAGCACGAACACATCTACATGGATAGTTTTTTTTCATTTACCGTACGTTTAACTATTAGATAGATAGTGCTTGTTAATGTACACAACACTACAAGGCCAGAAGTATTTGGACGCCCAAACCAGAGATGGGGACTCGAGTCTGTGACTAGGACTCGAGTCGCACTTAAGTCGCACACACAGAGACTTCAGACTTGACTTGGACTCCTGCTCAAAAGACTTTGGACTCGACTTGGACTCGTGTTTTGGGACTCGTGAACAATCATTGTGTTTTCTATTTTTGGCGTATTAACATTGAGGAAACTCTGAAACGTCTGACGGGCGTCCTTCCTTTGTTTCATGGTAACCATGGTAACCTCATTACGCAGGTGCGCGCCTCTCGCACTACCTCATGGTAACACCATGGCGACCGGCGGCACACCTGCAGCTGTACCGCTTGTAATTAGCTCGAACAAAACTTCGAACAAAACGCCGGCGGCACCAACAAAAGGAGCGCACACTGCAAAGTCTGCAATATTAAAATCAAGGATGCTGGTGCAACAACGTCAAATGTTATCAGGCACTTGAAAACTCACCCGGAGAGGTCAGTCACATTAACGCATATGGACGGTTAGCAAACATGTTTAGCTCAGCATCAGCTATGTAATGTTAACCTAGCTTGCTACTAGCTTTGTAACTGAATATTTGAAAAGATGAGTGAATGTTTGCTTGTCACACTTGTTTGCGTTGAGTGGCGTTGACATCCAACTCTTGACATGACATAAAAAAGGTCGGTAACGTTAATCATTACGTTCCGCTGGCTAACGTTAAACTAAAAATACATAATACATCTGTCGGTTTATAGGCAGGTTACAGGTTTATTGTTGACCACGTAACGTTAATGTTACAGGTTTATCAGGTTACCATTACACTGGGTTTGAGTGAGAGGATAGAGGAATATGTTTATTTATAGTAGACTTAAAAGATGTCATTAGTAGGGTGACCAGACGTCCCCGTTTTCCGGGGACAGTCCCCGTTTGTATTGGCCTGTCCCCGGTTGAAACTGTCCCGGAAATGTCCCCATTTTTTAATATACGTTAAAAACACAAAGCAAGGTGAAATAAAACGTTTCATGTCAGGAAACACTGAGTAAACAGACTGTGGTCAAGCCAGCCCCCACTTCGGAAAACACAGTCAAAAGCACGTTGTATTGCGGTGCGCGAATATCCTATGCATTACGGTAGGGGCCTGTACAAACTGCCTTCAAAATAAAAGCGTTTACTCGGTCAATAACAAATATACCTAAAAAACACACCAAACATATTCATATATACTGGAGCTCAAATTAAGAAATATGTAGGCTACTATATAATGTGATCAACAATTATTTAAAACAAACTACGTATAACTACCACATTATAACTGAGTGAATGTAAAATGTAAGGAGACAGTTATGAAGACATATTGGACATTTCCACTGGGTGACTAATTTCAATTAATGTTGACACCATCTCACAACACTCCTAAAATAACATTACTTTCTGAAGCACAATTTAAAATGTATGCTGTTTAAAATCTCAAATTTAGATCTATTGTCCATCTATATTTGGATTATTATTTAATGGAAACCGTCCATAATCAAAGAGTCATTTGAAGTCAATCAAATACTTATTTCACTTCAGGGTGATAGCAGGAGACCCCATCTATTCAATCAGAGAAAATCAGGACAATCTGATGTAGAATTTCAAAATAAAATACTTTTGAAATCTCATATATGGGCTATCGTCCTTCTGTTTTTATACAAGAATAAATAAAAAAACTGTCAAATTATCAAATACTTATTTCACTCCAGGGTGATAGCAGGAGACCCCATCTAGTCACTCAGAGAGAATCTGGACAATCTCTGGACAATCTTCGAATCTTCGATTACATTAAACCAGAATTGTCCCCCTTTTTTCTTTAACAGTGAAGACAATTGGATATGTTAATGATATATTGACCGCAAAACTCAAAATGTCCCCGGTTTTCATTTTGAAAATCTGGTCACCTTAGAGACCCAGTGTAATTAAACAATACGGTTGCAGAGGTCAAATTTCTGATTCTGAAGTGTTTTGCTTATAAGTTGTTTGCATTTAGCTAAAGTCTGATGTTTTTCCTCATATTGCATTGCAATAGCCTGTTTAAAGTGATCATATAACAAACAACTAATCAGTACTGATACTGTATGCTAATAGATATAGGAGTGATAATAATACAGTAAATGCTTTGAATTTCTTAGATATAGCTGTGCAGTATTCTTAACAGACTGGATAGCAGCAGACAATAGAAGGCTTATTACAACCAGAAGAGACATGAGACTTTTATTTTTTAGAGACTTGAGACTAGACTTGGACTCGTGACCAAAGACTTGAGACTTGATCAAGTCTCACCCCACAAAGACTTGAGACTTGACTTGGACTCGTGACCAAAGACTTGAGACTTGACTTGGACTTGCAAAAAAAGACTTGTGAACATCTCTGGCCCAAACACAATAGTTGAACAAACTCATGCACTGCCTCCACCGCTCTGGTTTTTGGATTTTAGGTTGTTCCCTTATGATTGGAACCTGACTGCAATGATTTGATCCCAGACACCATAGCGTGAGTGAGGTTGAAAACAGATTTTAAAAGCCCTGACCTGCTGTCCGTTTTCCCGTTCTTTCCCAAAAATGTTTGATGAGTTAAGATCGGTGCTCTGTGCAGGCCAGTGAAGTCATTCATCTCCAAAAGTAAAAGTCAGAAAGAGATGGCACTGATGGGGAATGTTGTCTAATCATGGTGGAAGTTAGCTACACTTATTGTGGTCAGGTTGCCATTAGTAGCCATTTTAAACCAATTACTTGCCTTTTGTTGCCATCAGTGTTTTTAAAGTTGTATATCTGTTGCATTAACGATATCTAAATATTGCTGTTATTCATTTTTTAAATGATATATGTGGAGCAAATGAGAACAGCACATTTGGTATATTATATACTAGGAACAGAGGGTGGACGCTTTATTGAACTGACCATTGAGATTCCAATTCAGGTATCAGATCAAATAAAAAATTCAAATTATTGTTTGATTTGCTTATTTTGTTTAACATTTCCATTAGTTAATTCAAATAATTGCAAAGTATTTAAGTTATTCAAAAATATTACTCAAAATGGTAGCCATATTTTCAGTTTTGGATACCAAAGGCTGATTTACTGGTTGCTAAAAATGTAGTGTTGAGGCCTGTATTTGATCTGAAATTGAAATAAAGGTGCCAATCAAACCAGGTTATTCACAAGCCCCTAAGAACAAAGTATACTGGCTTCTAAATAATTATTTGGATATCTGGCAATTTTCCCAATACTCTCATTTGGAATTTTTACTTATTTAAAATACTTTTCTTCAAGGTGTTACTTCTCAGCAGGCATTTCATCAGCTGTTCCAGGTTCTGATCAGTAAAGCTCGTTTTGAAGGGTGGGCCACACTTTATGCATTACTGTGAAGAACATCCTTTTCCGTTAGGCAAACGCACATACTTCATCCTGACCCTGCCCAAATCTCAGCATGCCATCCAGGGAACCAGCCCCTCATCCTATGCTGCTTTTTTAGCATTTATAATTAGAAGACATGGGAATAGGAGTGGGAGAATTAAGGAGTGATCAAGAGCATAAGACTGAGAACATATTTGGATACAGGGATGAACAACTGGGCATTAGTGATGAGGGGATCAGAGGCCTAAAGCTGTATCCCCTCCTGCAGAGAGATGGAGAAAGATGGAGGAGCTCATATATCCCCCCCCCCCCCCCCCCCCCCATGAGCTCACCTCTGCAGGCCTCCTGGTTGCACTGTAAAGCAAAGTCAGGAAAATCACTTTTTAATTTACTGCAACTTTTACAAGAGTTGAAGTCTTGTTGATAAATTAGAATGAAAAGTAAGACAAGTAAATGTGTTTATACTGTAGCTTTTATTCATAAGCAGAAGAGCATGGACTCACAAAAAGTAAATTATATTACATTTTATTTAGCAAGTGCTTTCATCCAAAGTGATACAAAATAGGTGCAATAATTAATAAAGCTACACATTTTGAACAACAAGAAACATGTAGGTTAATTTGCTTCATAAGCCAAACCATTGTAAGTGATGGTGCTTTAGTTTCAAATGGGCTAAACCATTTTCTTTTGTTGGGTGGGGTTTATGGCCATGGAAACAGGTGGGTTTTCAGCATGGGACAATCAGTAGACTTTCTGCTGTCCTGATGTCAATAGGGAGCTTGTTTTGCACTTTTGGAGCCAGGATAACAGGGGTGCTTTTGTTGAGGGGCATCGGGTCAAACTCACAGTTAGGAAGTAGAGTCCATTGGCCAGTGCAGAATGAAGTGCATGTGCTGGAGTGTATGGTTTAACCATGTCCTGGGTGTAGGAAGGACCGGATCCATACACTGCACAGTGGGCCAGTACCAGTGTCTTGGAGTGGGTTTGGGCAGCCACTGGCAAATTCAATGTATTATTGTCTCCAGTGAAACCCTAACCCCCAACTATTGACGGCCCTTGGTCCACCATACGGCATGGGCTTCATCAGCATGAGCAATGTCTTCATTCTGAATACCTTCTTGTCATCTTCATCACTAAAACCTTCTATCTGAACAATCAGCCCGATCTCACCAGAATGCGTACAAATGACACGACTTTGCAAAGTCGTGCAATAGGTACGCAGAAGTCCGTTTTTGCGTGCATATGATACGCCCACGTTACGTTTGTTATGAACGTATGTCAAATACGTTTTGTTTCTACAATTTTCTCCCACGTTACGTTTGTTGTGAACGTATCTTAAATGCGTTTATTTTCTACATATCTTTGCCATTTATTTAACCCTAACCCTAACCATAACCCAATAAGCTGCTGTGTCGTTTATTGCACCGCAAACATTAAAACTGTCATTGGAACGGCGATCAAGCCTGAAGCCACAGAGCTCTTTGTTTTAATGTTTGAGGTGCAATATCAGCGTGTCATATGCACGCAAAAACGGACTTCTGCGTATCTATTGCACGACGTGTAAAGTCGTGTCATTTGTACGCATTCTGGTGAGATAGGGTTGGAACAATTCAATTTTAGTAATGCTCTGACTCTGAAAATATGAACTTGTAAATTCAATGTGATATGGTCGAAAGCTTCATAACGACGAGCAACTTTTCGTTGAGTTGTGATTTTCTTCTCAATGGCTAATTCAAAGGAATCGCCTGTTAAACTTGATTTGAAGTAGGTGCAGATTTGATTAAACCCAGCAGATCTTTAGAACAGGAAATGTCACATGTATAAATATAACAGTATGGCTGCACTAGGTAAGCTTAGTATTCACACACAATTATTACCATTGGACACGTTCCGACTTGGCAACTACATAGTGCCTTGGCATGAACACAACAAAGCCACCTGCTGCCATATTGCTGCTGCGTGGAACACCCACACCACCATTCTGTTTGAATTCACGAAATAGGACATGTGAATTATGTATATGTATCTCTGTTTTTGAGTGCTGGAGGACAGGTTTGTTTAGGTAGAGCAAACTGGGTGAGAGCAAGCTGTGTATATGAAACTCTGGTGGTTGAAGTGCGCTTGGGTGGTTTCTTTACACAAAGTATAAAAACCATGGTATCTTTTAGTCAATAAAAACGTTTTCTGCTATTTATTTTCTGCCCCCTTTACACACTTGCAGCAGACCAAGACCCTTTACAAATGTCTGTGTAGGTGAGGCTTGGATCTCTTCTGTTAACCCCATACAAGATCCACATAATGGGTCAAGCTTCTTATAAAAGGATGCATTTAAGTGTAGGCAGGTTCTTAAAAAGATATAGAAACCTTTGGTAGGGTACCCATTTTTACTGCATGTACCCATCCAATCATGGCAATGGACAGTACCTTCCAGAACCTTTTCTCTTTGAGTTTTTGTACTGATTTTGTGAAGTTAGAACTAAAAAGATGCCTTGTGTTCTTTGTCAGTTTGATCCCATGTAGGTGAATCAGTCATTTGCCATTCTCTAAAAGGCATTATTGTTCAGGAAATCTTTTATGAAATCATCATCCTAAGGCATGAATACACTTTTTCTCCAATTTATGGTATAACCAGAAATGCTCAAGGGATTTTGTATTCCAGTAAGACAGGACTAGAGACTGCTGGTTTGGGAAGTCAAAAACTTAAAACCTTAAATGTCTCAATGCCCACCAGTGCCAATTACCTGGGGCTCAGACTCAATATTAAAAGCAAGCGGGACATTGGGTCCCTGCAAAATTGGCATTTGTCTGTTTGGCATTGCTTTACTGTAGACAAGCCAAAAGCAAGAGCTGTTAACTTTATTACTAGGAGAGGGATGGCTTAAAAAGAGCAAATGGACTGCATATATATGTTGTCCAATCTTTGTAACCCCTCAAAGCGCTTCTACATATATTGTATAAGTCAGCAATTATCCCTTTGGATAAATTCATACAGGCGGAGGCTGCCATACTAGGTGCCACCTGCTCAGAGACATTAAACACTGGGCCAATTACGTGTGTGTGTGTGTGTGTGTGTGTGTGTGTGTGTGTGTGTGTGTGT
>CALSBZ010000022.1:2007968-2019739 GCA_943591055.1 Gobionotothen gibberifrons | reverse complement strand
GTGTGTGTGTGTGTGTGTGTGTGTGTGTGTGTGTGTGTGTTTATGATCTACCCATCCATCTCTTGTCTGTGGCTGGCAGCCGATGGAGGGTATACAATAAAGCTAGCTGGAGCCTGGAGGAGAGATAATTGAAAATCAAAGGAGGACTTTGTTAATTTGATCAGGCAGCACTGGATCAAATGAGATTTCATTATGACATGCAATTAAAGAGAACTTGCTGAGGAAGAGGGGTGTGGAAGGGCAGAGAGGAGATGATATGAGGGAGGAAGGATTACAATTTAAAGACAAGAAGATGGTCAGACAGTTGAGAGATAAAGGAGGTGAGAAGAGACAAAGTGAAGGAGGGTGGAGGTTGACCAACGGACCTTGGAAGAACCTACAGAGAATCTTGGTTGTGCTAAGAATGGAAACAAAAAAGAAATAGATAAAAAGAAATGCCAGTTGTTAAGTTGGTAGAATTCAATGGTAAAACATTTGTAATACCAGTTGTAATGTGCCAACATCTTTTTTCATTATTAATTACTATACATGTGTTGACAACATATAACCACTCCAGCAGGTCATGTTATTATAGAGTGAGTTAACTGGGTGGATTATATCAAAAAGACTCATCATTATTTTTAAAGATCTAATGGTCCAACGGTTTTATTATTTAGATTTAGCTCATTATATTTCCGATGTATCAGCTACATTTATGGAATTCTTAGTTTAGTTTCTATTTTCACCCTAAAATTATTTAACAATGGAAGGTTGGGATTTTTGTAAACGGTCTGCAAGCATGCCTGTACAGGAATTTCAACTCGAAACTTGAAAATGCACCAACATTGATGAACTTCCTTTTCCAGACAATTCGCTCCCAAAATGAATCATAATGCTGAGTACAAAACCATTTAATCATAATGATCACACACTTAATATCTTTATTTTAGTATTGTAATATTGATGGTTTAATTAGGTGCTGTGATTCAGTGTATATTTCTTTATTTTTGTTATTTAAAGTTTCTGGGGGTTGCAGCTAAAGGAATTAGACTAAAGTTGCATAGCATCATTTCCCAAGGTCATGTATAAAGAAGGCTTTATCTGTCATTCTATTTCATAACATCAGGCAATATCTATACAATACACAAATAGTCAGAGTATTTCCTGTGGGCAGTTATATGGCAGTTGATACTGTGTTTTCTTTTAGCCTTTTACTGTATATTGATGATATGCTCCGGAGCAAGTTAAGATAAGATAAGATGGACCTTTATTTATCCCCGTTGGGAAATTCAGGAGTTTAGCGTGCAGGTTAAGTTATCATGGTGATCCACCTCGGTAACCCAGAATAAACTTCAAAGTTACCTCGCTATCCCCAAATCCTGCTTCGTAGACTCCTTGTAATATTCTATTCATAAGGCCACCTTCGCAGCTTCACTGCTGCTGCTGCTCTGTTTCTGTTTGAGTAGAAAGACACTAGCTTTTGACCAAGAGAAATAAAGCTCCCAAAACAATCAGGAATGTTAGAATGTCCTGTAGTAATGGTTCTAGTGGTAATATAACAATATCGGTATCACTAAACATATTAGTGGATTTCCATTATAACAGACTGTCCCTATCATGGTTATTATAATATCAGCCTACAGAACAGTAAAGCTTACACAGAATAACAAAATAAAATCTGCCCCTTTTACATATATATGCTCTTTTAAGTAACACTGTAATCCTGCTAGTAATCCCCATGTTTATAGAAATGTAACAGTATAGTCTGATTGCGATTTTTTTAGTAACTGTAAGGGAATACAGTAATCCATTACTCCCCAAGTCTGGTTACGCAAACTTAACCAGATCTGGCGGCTTCAATGGTTCAACTCTGAAGAACGGATGAACATAGAAAACCGTCATTGCACATACATATTTTAATTAGTTAGAAATAAACATGGGGATTATACCTGCAACTAGGAGAGGTTCATTCCTTCTTGCACATATTATATTGAACATTTGAGTAGAGTAGGGAACTGTCCTCTAGTCCAGTGACTCTTTAAGGAGAGGCCAGACAATGGGATGAAAAAGACAAATTGCAGGCTGAGCAATGCAGGAAGGAAAAATAGAGAAAGGCAGACATGGAAAAGTAAGCCAGTGTTGTGACAGTATCTTAAATAGACACCCAGAGAGTTAAATCGTTCACGCAAAAGACCCTGATGTCCTGCATTTCCAGCACAAACTCCGCTTACTCCTGGATACAGACTGCCAAGAGAGCATCCATTAATTAATATGGCTGGGTATTAAAGTTTTCAAACAATAAAAAAGGACACAAAGGGGGATTTAAGGAGTGAGTGTTTGCAGTGAGGACAAATTAATGAAAAACGTCGGCCTCTCAAGGATAGAAATTCAATTTATAATGCGTCTCTATCAAGCGGCTGCTGCACTGTAATTCTTCCCCACAGCTCCTCTCTGTTTGTCACCATGGTTTGACCACTGAGGATAACACAGGGGAGATTTAAAGCATGGCTCCATGAAGAGATACAGGAAACAACTACACAACACAGGAGAACACAGCATTGTATAATTGTTCAGGCAACACATTTCTGGCTAATGATTTTAATAACTCACTGATATAAGTGAAACAGTGGCCTACAAAAACACTATGTGCTTGCAGCATGGACATTTTTTATTGTATTTTATTCTTAGAAATAAAATGCCCTGCTGGTGCTAGAGACTTTAGTTTTTCTTAACTACACTTTTCTTTCAATCAAATGCAGAAATAACATTAAACAAAAAGCTTTACGAGATATCAGAATGTCTGAATTCTGTTTCAGAATAAGAAAATGTCATTCAAGATTGCAATGCCATTAATAAAAAATGCAAATGACCAATGTTACAATGTGACCTTACTTAACAGTATGTCTTGTTTTGTTTTTAAATACAAGTTGTTTATATAATTAATCTCATATTGGCCTTAAGAATTTGTATACACAAGGATGCTCATAAAAAAAGATGTGCATAATGTCTCCTTTACAGGTCCCACAACTCTCATTACTTTAGTAAAACGTGTTTGTTTTTAATCAGGTCAGTGAGGGGGTCAATCATAGGTTTAAAAAAACGGACCGTTTCATATGGAAAGAAGCAGATATTGAATTGACACATTAGGACAGGCAGAAAAGTGGAATAAGTTTACTGGTTAGGCTTTCCGTTCCAGCAACTGGTGCATCATGATGTCCGAGATGAAATTCACTGTTTTCCAACAAGTTCAATTAGAAGTGTGATTATGGGAGAGAAACTTCCTCTGGAGGGAACACAGGGATGTTAGCATTTGCAGACCATTTACATGCACAAAAACATAATGAGAAAAAAATAAAAATCTTAATAGAGCGCCTTTAAAGACCAGGATGTATGAAAATATTGTACTAAAAGTCATACTGCGGGCTCATTTCCTCTCAATGAGTTCTCTCAACCTTGTTCAGATAAAGCTACACCCTCAAATGAAGCTAGATGTGAAACACTGATGAGAATATGCACTTTAAAGGTGGGGTAGGTCATTCACTTCAGAAACACTTTTTGTTATATTCCATGGAATGCTCTTAACATCCCGATAGCAATGAATACATGAAATGCTTTGACAATAAATACATACAAAAATGTTCATCTGTGGAAGCCGTAGTACTGTAAAAACCACGACCAATCATTTTAGCCGGCCCGGCTAAAATAACTGGATGGCCTACCTGCCTGACATGTCAGCCTTCCATCTGTGCACAAACTTATCTCGTGCCCTCATTGGTCATGTGTGCGTTCGTGTGTGTTGGAGGAGGGGCCCTGTAAGGAAGTCTGAAGGAAGAGGCAGACTTTTTCCGGTCGTGTACTTTCAAATTCTAGCGCACTCGAGCTGGTTTCTCCATTCTTACATACCCTACCTTTAAGCTCTGACTTTTTGGGGTTCTGAGCCGCAGAGCTGTCCTGTGCCCAGGTCCTGGTTATGCATGTTTTCCTCTTGTATAGCAGCCTGGAGAGCAATTTATCACAAAACCACAGGGTCCTGGCTGGGGGAATGGGGTTATATTTCATACAGGCATTCTGTAGGGCAAAACTATTGTTCTGGTGATGCAGGGCCCCTTAAGAACGGCAGGATTGGTATATTTGTGTGTGCTTATGTGTGTGAGTTTGTGTGTAACAGCGTTTGTGTCTGCATGTAAATGTGGATCTACTTAGGTTTGTATCTGTTTTGCGTATAGATATGCATCACAAACACATACATTTTACCCAGGGGTTACATTGGGCTCCAGTCATCCGCTCCCCCTAGATGAATGAGAAGATAGACAGTACAGTCAAGTCAATTTTATTTATAAAGCCAAATAAATTACAAATCACATGTGACTTTAACAGGAAAAGAAAGTCAGAAAGAGCAAAACCGGAGGAGTCCCTCTCACAGGACTAAAAACAGAAGTATTAGATGTTTTGGGCTTTTTATTTGTATTGATGGTGTATGACAGTCATTTGAGAAGGAGGCACAGTGTTTGAATGATATTATATATAGGTGTATACAAAAAAAGAAAAAAAGAAAAGCCAATCTTCTGTTCCCCCCCGACATTTCACAGTATTGTCGTCTTCAGCACAAACATGGACTATAAATTCTAGGCAGAGTACAACGAACTTTAAGAATAATGGTAACAGCTGCTGGTAACAGGCACAAGGTCTAAAGTAGTAAAGAAATCAGCAACTTAATCAAAGATAACGATAAAGGAAGAACTTTGATTTAAAGGCCTGACCAGAGTCTCTGGTCGTTTCTAGGGCTCTGGTAACAAATGTACTCTAAAACAAACACACACACATTTGAATGTTTTTCGAACCAATATTCTAACCCTAAGCAGTTCAACAGTCCTCTCAGCTCTGGCTCTCAGCTCTCATCATTTCTGCTTATTGATTGACACTGGCCTTTATTACTCTCCCTCTAGTACTAGACTCCTGGTTGGGTTAAAAGCAGAGAACACATTTCACTGTGTGTGCTGTGTGCTCTGCATGTGTGACCATTAAAGAGGGGTTCATCCAACCCAGTCTCACAAAAAAACGTGTAATAACTACGTTGGTCCACAACGTAGGACTTAGTATTTCTACAAAAACGCCTCTGAAATTGTAAGATCCCTACGTTTTTTTTCACCATTCAATCCAATGGCTGGCATCTATGTCACGTGATCTTCACATTTCTCCCTGCAGAAAAAGAAAACATGGCCGAACTTCGTTTTATTCTCGGTGTAAAATGCCTATTTTAAGGTTAGTTTGGCCATTAAAATGCGTTTTGATGTCATTTGATGCGAGAAATATGAGTTGTTATTTCAGATTATGTGTGCAGTGGATGTACATGATCTTTAGTTTGCTAGTTATTACGAAGATTACTTCAGGAAATTGTGTCTGTACAACGTTTTCATTGTTACCAAGGTGGTTGCTAGGGACGCTGCTATCGATATTATTTCTGTTATGTTGTGTAACTGTTTAATGGTGTTATCTTTATTGCTACCCCCTTCCCCGTCAATGTATAGTGTTGGTCCACAGCGCAAACGTATTAGTTTAACTAAATCTGCATCTAAAATTGTGGCATAGATACGTTATTTTCCCCTGTGCAATTCTCCATTTACTCAACAATAACACATAATTATCCTTGTGTTTATTTATTTGTTTGATTAATAAACACAAGTTGGAGTCCGTCAAGACCGAGGGTCGGAGCAGCTCATTTGCTTTACAGAATATTACACCCGGAAGTAAGTATTCTCTCCGCTTCGCTTGACAAACCCTGTGATAGTCCTCAAGCTCTGTGATTGGAGAGTGTGCTCCGAGGGTTACGCCGAGCGTCGAACAGCACTTGAAATGGGATGGAACCATGGCAGACTGTCCAAAACTGGATTTGAACGGGTCCACCCCGTCCCCCCCTTCGCCCCCTCCCCCACCCCGTCCCCAGAACTACACATGCTGGCTATTGTGTTTCGCAACATGTTCTATATCTATGGCACGTCTCTACTGGGAGTTGTAGTTTTAAAAGACATTTTCGTATTTCCCATAATAAGAAGTTGCCAGTATTAAACTGTGTACATCCCTGGAGGTATAGGAGATTTTAAAACATATAATAAATAAATGGGTGTCCATAATTGGCAGCATTAATATATACCCACATGACAGCTAAGGTCAGAAGAGATTTATTTAACAGCTGGTCTTATGTCTGTGACCCCTCCTGTTGTTAATTGATAAGCCTGAAACATGCACTTGTCAAGGTTCAGAGGCAAATTTTGCAAATATGGCAGTAGCCATCGATCATCTTAAGATAAGATATACTTTATTGATCCCAAGTTGGAAACATTTGCGTTACATCAGAATGTGTAACAGTTGTAAATATGCAGTGGTGTTTATTTGTAAATCATTTAGTATAATCACACAAATTCTGTGTTTTATATTGAATAATTCTGTGTTCTTTATTTATTGATTGTTCAATACCGGAGATGAAAAACTTGGGTCGCAGGTTCCTCAACAGTGCATTACAAGACATCTATCAATATTTGTGTATACCTCCACCATTAAACTGTCATATTCTGCACATTTCTTATACTATCTACATACATCTTATATAAGAGTATAATACATATGTATAATATCAGATAAAATAAGTGCTTCAACATTAACATTGCTGGAGGTATACACAAATATTGATAGATGTCTTGTAATGCACTTTTGAGGAACCTGCGACCCAAGTTTTTCATTCATTGCATAACTACATCGTTTGTGTATATGATATGTCAATAAACCTTAGAAAATCTTGAAATCTTGAAAGGGATGTGCAAAATAGTCATTATATACAGTCTTTAATTAACTATTAGTAGAGAATAACGAGTAATGAATATACTTTATAGGGATCCTATTAATATCTAATAATAAAAATAATGAAATTCAATAACATGCTTTAACCACCAGGTGTCCCTTTATATCAGCTGTGCACGTTTATGGTGTAAATACAGCCTATCTACCAATTGGATCAAATATAAAATTCAGCCGAATTAGTGTTGATACTGCAAGGAGACGTATTGTGTGAAAAGAAATGTAAGATGTTGTTTAATTGTTGATATATTTATGATCCACGTCACGTTTTCAGTGTTGGCGGCAGTTCCTCATGTTTGTCTAGAAGTCTTCTCATCAGGGCTCTATAAATAGAGAACTACGGCAGATATGTAATATTTAATGCAGCCGAACCGTGTATTACAATGCCGTTATGTGATGACCTCCAAAGAGAAAAGCAAGCACACTCGGAATAAAGTGTTTTCGGTCTGTTTCCGGTATTTGTTTATGACGATGTGATGTGAGATGTGAGACTGCAATTGCACAGGGGAAAATAACGTATCTATGCCACAATTTTAGATGCAGATTTTGTTAAACTAATACGTTTGCGCTGTGGACCAACACTATACATTGACGGGGAAGGGGGTAGCAATAAAGATAACACCATTAAACAGTTACACAACATAACAGAAATAATATCGATAACAGCGTCCCTAGCAACCACCTTGGTAACAATAATCTTCGTAATAACTAGCAAACTAAAGATCATGTACATCCACTGCACACATAATCTTAAATAACAACTCATATTTCTCGCATTAAATGACATCAAAACGCATTTTAATGGCCAAACTAACTTTAAAATAGGCATTTTACACCGAGAATAGCCATGTTTTTTTTTTCTGCAGGGAGAAATGTGAAGATCACGTGACATAGACGCCAGCCATTGGAATGAATGGTGAAAAACAACGTAGGGATCCTACAATTTCAGAGCCGTTTTTGTAGAAATACTACGTCCTACGTTGTGGACCAACGTAGTTATTACACGTTTTTTTATGAGACTGGGTTGGTTCATCCCTCCCCAATTCTATTCTATTCTATTCATCTGTTTATCCTCTTGATTGTCCTCTTGGTCTCTGAAGAGGGCACTTAACTCTGCGTCTAGTGTCCATGGACACGGTTTGTTATCCCATAGAGTCTATTGTAAGGCGACCCTCCTAGGTCAATGGCCCCCTTGGGTCAATGGCCCTCCTCGACTAGCTTAAACAATCAGCATGCACTCAATAGCCCAGCCATTAAGATGTGCAATGGCAATAACAGGCAGAGTGAAGATACTCCATACTGTTTAGGAAGTAGGAGGAGATCGAACGAGAGAAGAGAGAAAGGAGAAGCTGAAATGTATGGTCTGTTTTGGGGCTTCTGGATGGGTCATGAGAGGATCATTGTGGTGTTTGCTCGTTGAGAATCTTTTTGCATCATCAGGGAGGGAGGATGCAATTGGAAAAGCAAAGGTGGGGGGGTGATATATAAGAGGAGAGAGAGTTATAAAAGCAAGAGGGCAGGAGGGTTGTTTTTTATGGACAAAGCAACGACACTGAACCTTGCAGAAATGCTATCTTGGGTGCTGTGCACCACACAGGTTTTACGCCTGGCAGCAGCAATCCAATTGACCTTACTTGTTTGTTGGTTGGTCTGTTAATGTTTTACCAATGAGATGACAGCTGTTATCAAATGTGACAGCGACCTGGGACAGTCAGGCAGTGTTTCCGATAAGACATGAACCACCGATCATATTGAGATGTTTTCATGCACCTTAGCACTTCTTGGTCATTGGGGTTTGACCCCTGTTGTGGTCGCGCAGCTTGTTTTATCCTTATGTTTTCCTTGTCCCTGCTGCTTATTGGTGACATAAACCTAAACTTTATCACTGCACTTTGCTCTAAACCCCAATTTGCACAGATGCTGAAACGTGAAAAGTATGCGCAGAGAGAGACAAAAGCAAATAAAGGGATATTCAATTTTAAATGAAAAGTGAAAACGTGCACAAAACAAGCCATCAGATTCTCATCCGAATGCATTCAGCAAACATTTAAACGTAACATTGCCAAGCATTTCCCTCCATATAAGTAAGGAATGGATGTCTGGTTCCATTAAGACCTAATCAAATGACCTGGGCTCATTTCTATGAAGAGAATAAGCAGTAGGATGTTAGCAATGTTTAGAAGCTGTATTAGGTATGTTCTACCTAATACTGCTGTGGATGAACAATGTTTCACCAAAATGAACACACTGATTGTGAAGCTCTCACCTCAATGCTTATGCACTGCTCTCTATTTACAGACACCTTTCAGAGAAATGCATTTTTAAAACAAACAGTTTTATATATTTTGTATATATTTTGCGTAAGTAAATACTAGGGATGCACGATATTGGTTTTTTGAAACCGATACCGATACCGATAACTTCCTGCTTCTCAAGACCGATACCGATACCGATAACCGATAATAATATTATATATATATATATATTAAATGTACCTGTAGTTTTTGCACACCTGGTGGTAAAAAAAAGACTAGTAGTGAGCAAATGACATGAGCATTACTACTATGAACAAAACAAAGCCAAGAACAGTTTTGACTCTTCAAAGTGACCATATTTATTTCCCCAAATAAACATAATTGAGTCAATCAGTCAATGTTTGTAGTCTTTGTCCAGCCACTGCGCTGTCAGACCTAGCATGCTAACGGGACTAACATCACTGGTCCATATGTCCGTGGTGAAACTTATGTCCCGTATATCGTTATCGATCAGAGTATGAAGGAGTGTGCATTGCATTTGTTAATACAAATAGCAAGCGAACTATCTAACTCTGAAACTTTGAAATAGTCCCATACTACCGACAAAATGGTTGTTTACTGTCCTGGTTTCACGGCTGCACACCATTTACGTCACAGCCAGGCATGAGTTAGGGAGCGCTGGATTTGTGGAAAACTCCCCTCTTCCTAAACCACTAATACCACAGTACTGGCAAACGGGAGGAGCCGAGTGAAAAACAAGCGCCCCTCATCCCAATCCACCACACCGCAGTATTTTTTTCTTTTTTTGTACCCAAAAAATATATTGTATATTATCGGGGCTATTAATACTGTTATCGGGTTTATCGGGATGACGTCATAATTCCTAATATCGGACCGATAATTATCGTGCACCACTAGTAAATACGCAATATTGAGGCAGCCTCACTACCCAGCTAAGCAGCAGGTGCACTGGTTTACCCCGACGCTGTCAGAAAGCAAAAGGTCATACCATTTATTTGCAGTTCAGACGGTTACAGGAAAATGTGTGAACTACGGTGTTGTGTTGTCGCAACATCCAGGTCAAAGGTTAAGAATCAGAATGTAATTTTCAAGTTGTGACTTGATAGGAAAGCCCAGATACTGAATGTGAAGGGTCAACATTGGACCATTTATCCAAGGCATTACATCTGAATCAACAGTGACTTTTAGTATGTCAAGTGTGTGGAAAAAAATAGCACTTGTTTACACGTACATGAAAAACTGAGCCTCCGCCGCTGACTTAGGAAACCTCAAAGAAAAAGAAAGGAAAAAGTGACAACCAACAAGGCTAACCTTCATCTGCTTGTGATAATGTTTGTTATCCTTAAAAACCTGTATATGGATATGGATTTTTGAGCCATCAACAACAGTCCTCGGGGTGAGTATGTGGAATGGGGTTTCAATAACATAGCCATGAGACCCAAGAAGAACGTGTCATTTCTGAGTCAATAATGTATACTTAGACTTAAGGGTGAAATAAGGTTAACTTCCCATCTCTCATCGGCTACGTCATGTCCAGACTCGAATCAATGGCAAAATAACTTTGGATTTGGCTTTTACAAAATGTTACATAAATGTAAAGACATCTTACCCAATGTTAATCAATCGGTACAATTAGGTTTGGGCCCAATGGCATAAGGTGACTGTTACATAAACACTGTTTGGCCACTAGATATGTCAATTTGATTCAACGGCCAACGTACCAAGCCACCACCAGGCTGGACTGCTCTGTTTATCTCCACTACTTCCTGTTACAGTATACTTTGAATTTATTTTATATTTAACAGCATTTCAAATATCCTTTGCCACTCTTTTGATTAATCTCATATCGTCCCCCCTCTCTCCCTGCAATGCGTCCTTCTTTTGTTCTCGTGCTGAAACTTTCATTATCTCACTGTTAAATCAGTCAAACACCAGGATACATGCACACAGATGTTTCTACGAAAGCCTTTTCTTGATCCTTGTAGCTTTTAGATATGTATCCGTGTACGTCTAGATGTTAGACTGTTTAAAGGGAACATATTCATTCTTTACCAGGAACCCTTTCCATTTAGCTCAATTAGGTTTGTTGAAGGCGAAGGGAGAATTATAATCTCAAAACAATTATATTCAGCTCTCAAAACACAAATGATCTTAAAGCTGTAATAGTGTAATTTCATACTCTCCACATGCATTATTCATATTTCCTTTCTCCCAATCAACTAGAGATCTGCTGTATCCACCTCGAAAAAAGCATATTTTCTTTTTCTCATGGAAACTTTTTACTTAGTTTGGCAGTTCATTGTAATTATTATATGTCGGTGTGCCTTAATGTATTTCCACACCGAGCCCACTTAAGAATCGTATAGGCAAATGCAAGCACACTCCCAGGAACAATATCTAAACACAGCTAATTGCACTAAAAACACACATAACGCATTTAAGCAGTGTGAGATTACAATAGAGATGGCTAATGTGGTCATCTGTTTCACTGGATAGTCAAATGAGATCATAAAGCAAGGAGAAAATGTTGGGTTGGTGCAGCACTGTTTGCTTCTGTTGCATTTCTGAGGGAACAAACTGTACACTAAGTATCCTTTTTATGGCCCCACATGCTGACGTGTGTGTGTGTGTGTGTGTGTGTGTGTGTGTGTGTGTGTGTGTGTG
>CALSBZ010000022.1:1992667-2007958 GCA_943591055.1 Gobionotothen gibberifrons | reverse complement strand
GTGTGTGTGTGTGTGTGTGTGTGTGTGTGTGTGTGTGTGTGTGTGTGCGCGCACAGTGGTGGATGCATGCATCTATATGCTTAATGATGAATGAGAGAGGTAGGCTTTAGCTCAGAGCTGCGGCTCAATTTAAAGAGCTGCAGTTGTCTCCCAGTAGTGAGCCAATTTCAGATGCATCGAGGGGGAAAGGCACAGTAGACGCTCTTCATATATTCCTTCTTAAACCTCTAATATACTGTTTTATAATTGTACTTGTTGAAATAATAGTTCTTAAGACTTTAGTTCTGGTTGATTTGGCTTCACAGTAGTGGTTACAGTTGGCTAAGCATTGGTGACTGGTGATTCTTTTACCTTGGCTGGACGAAAGTCACTGAAAGCTTCTACTTAGACTCAAGCAATGTGGTGGTCTAGCTTTGTGGAGTTACTTTTAGGCCCTGTGTCCAAAGAGCACCTTGTTGTTGTCAGAATGGAGCCGTTCAGGTGCTAGGGTGAAACTCCTCCAAGCACTTGTTTATTGTTTCGATGACAATGATATCTCGCCAACATATCAACGATATTGCATGGCAGACCCCCCTTGGAATTTACTATCTTTTTGTGATGCTATATATTTGCTTGGTATTGCTTTTTCACCATCCACATGAACCAACATATTCTTTCTCTCACATTTTGTATGAATGAGTTTCAGCACTCAGTCTGACTGAATAGTAAGGCAGACAATCTGCGTATGGCAATACAAGTACAGCACTAACTACAGCAACATCCAGTGTGCGCCCATCGGCTCCCACAATCACCTTTAAATGTTTCTGTTGTCTCCTCCAATGTCTGCATTGGTTTAACCGGCCCTTTGGAATACAAAAGTTGGAATATATTGAAAGTGGGAATATATTGGATGTCTTTTTCTAAAGACGGTGCATGCAACGGCATACTTGCTTGATGCTAGCGCTCATACAAATGTGAACAAAGGCCTTAACTTAACAATTGAATCAGCAAAGCAGACAACAAATATCCAATATTATGTTTGCTTGTTTTCTGTCTCTTTCTGCACTTAGTAGGCTGATCAAAGTTTGAACATTACAATTATTCTTTCCTTCCTGGCACGTAGGCCTACTAACCCTGTGATAGTATCAGCAATGCTACAGCTATAAGTCAAATAGTAAAGGTTCCCCTTGAAAATATACACAGTTATAAATCCCATTGTTTTATTGCTTTGAAGTAATTTTGTTTTAAACCAATTTATATGTATTAGATGGAGGTTCGAGTAATTATTGAACAGGTCAGTGTGCATTGCAGGGCTGAAAGAGAGGCCATCAAGGAAATGCATCTATTATACATGACATGTTACTTGTTAGACGCTTTTATCCAAAGCGACTGACATACTTAATACTGTGGACAATCCCCACAGGAGCAATTTGGGGTGAAGTGTCTCAGGGACACAACGACATGCTGACTGCAGTGGGGTTTGAACCTGTGCTCCCCTGATCCCAACACCAAGGCTCTACCCACTGCGCCACACGCCTCCCTATACAATAATTGAAGGAAGCTTTCTGACCCTGCCATTTTGAGTGCTGAGCCATTCCCTAGAATGTTGTTGCCGAAACATGTCACATTTATGATTCTATATAAATGTTGAAATGAGTCACCAAAGAATTGAAAGGATGAATCCCATTTCTTCTGGATGACTTGAGGTAATTAGGATTTGTTTCTAGGAAGCTTGTTGTTAATCATCGATAACGTTTTGTGGAACTGGGTTGAGGTAAATGTGTCTGGTACAGTAGGTTACCAACCATCTCGTTCTTTTCTCAAAACTCCTCCAGCACATGTATATACAGTATGCACATACATTCTATACTTCACTGTCTTAGTCTGGAGAGAAGACTGGTTCTCAAGAACAGACAAAAGCAAACACTCAATGTAGTATTTCCTGTTAGTGTGGGCCCAGTATGTGTCAGTGTTTGCTGTCTCTGATCTCAGGATGGTATCGATCTATACGACAGCCTCTCGCTGAGTAATAGCCGTTCCTTTGAATCCAGCCCTCTGCTTGGACCTGACGCCGCCTGATCCTAACATGTTTCCTCCTTCAAACCAAACACACACTCACAAGCTTTTTTACCGGCCATATTTTTTTAACGCATTGTTTGTGTGTTCTTCAACCCTCAGATTTGTTTCCAGCTTTGTGTACCTCACCTTCTGTCGTCTACAGATTCCTGTTCTCCATCCATGACTGCTCCTGCTTTCTCTCTCTCTCTCTCTCTCTCTCTCTCTCTCTCTCTCTCTCTCTCTCTCTCTCTCTCTCTCTGTGTAATGAATTGCTGCCCATTTATCTGAGTGTCAGCCGGAAGCCCTGAGGAGGTGTGTCCCTCCCAAATCAATATCTCATTAGTTTAAGAAGCCCTGCCTCTCTCTCTCTCTCTCTCTCCATGTTCCCACTCCTTCTCTCCCTTTCCATGTCTTTTCTGCACCCTTTCATCAGTTACATATCTCTTTATTGTCCCTGTATCCTTTTTCCCACCACTCTTTCTCTTCACCCTCTCCTGATCTTGTTCCACTTCCTTTGCACTTTCTCTCCTTCACTGTGTTCTAACACAGGATCATGTCCTTTGCCATGTTAGACTTAAATCTCAAGAACAATCAAATAAGTAACACAGTGCCAAAGGGCAAGAGTTGCTGGTTGTAACCGATAATTTCTCATATATTTCATTTGATTATTTTTGTGAAACTCTCCTCACAACATTGCCAACAGGTGTCTGGAACATAGAGTGGGCAATATATATCTTTAATAGAGAGGTGCAGTGATGACATATTTGTTCTGGTAGGCAGATCCGGTATTTAGCATCACAAGGGGTTCCTCAATAAAAAGCAATGTGACTTTTCCTAACACACTTTTATGATACTTACATGTTTTGTTCGGCAGGATAAACTACACATATTAACACCACTTTTAAGTGTTTAAACGAAATGTGGCTAATGTTCGGCGATTTTAGGACTTTTTCCTGCTAGTCTCTTTAAAGCCCGCGTCACACTGTCCCGAAATTGACACCCGATGGACACACGAATATGGATTTGTGAACTTCGCACGAAGATGGCCCCGAACCACACACGAAGGCAACATTTACATTACATTTAAGACATACAACTGCAACGAAAGTTACAATTATGTTAAAGTACTATGATACTGTACTGATATTTTCAGACTTTGTTCTTCTTTATATGTAGAAGATATTAAGTTTTCTCCGTAGTGTTGTTTCCATAGCAAAAACAACATTCTGTCAACTCGCCTTCAAAATAATATATTTTATCCTTTTCAGTTTCACAGAACACAAATTGCGTTATTTACATAATATGTTTACATGATTGTGTTGTGCAATAAAACAACCCGATGGACACACGATAAAGGAAATGTTCACATTCGGCTCTGATCGTAGCAACATCAGTGCCGGTCAAAGGTCTTCTTTGTTATTTATTGAGCTTTAAAACAAATGAATAACGACTATATATAAAATACACGGAGCCTCTCTTTTTCCTCCCTCTCTTCTGACAGCGTCAGTGTCTGTCTCATGCAGCTGATCCAGTAATGAGTGACACGGCCGACATTAAAAATAAACATATTTATAACTAGTTTAGGTAGTTTGAGAGGTAATTAAAATAGCTAGCCTAAGGGCGATGATCTGACTTGAAGTGTGTGTTTTGCTCGGTTCACCGCTGCATCACAGCGGGAGGAGCTGCCAAAGATTTTGCCACCGCTCCCGAAGTTGCTGCCGAAGCCTGATAAATTCCACCGGTGGTCATACGATGGCTTAGGATGCCCTCACGAATGCCTTACGAAGGGCAAAATGGACACGCGAAGTCAACACGAAAATGAACCTTCGGCAATGCTTTGTCATGCCAAATATGTTGCCACCGCTCCCGAAGTTGCTGCCGGAGCCTGAGAAACTCCACCGGCGGTCATACGATGGCTTAAGATACCCTCACGAATGGCCCGATGCTGTTACGATCAGAGCCGAATTTGAACATTTCCTTTATCGTGTGTCCATCGGGAGTCAATTTCGGGACAGTGTGACAGGGGCTTAACAGAAGGACAGTCAAGTGTTAAATCTGCAATAGTCAGTTGAACAAGTGAAGTGGAGATAACATTGTTGGTAGCTTACCAGTACTAAAGAGTCTGGAAGTGACCCAACCAACACGCTAACATGCTGATGGATTCATTGTCTTGAGCTTAGCTAGACCAGGGAATATTCGGTCACCAACAGTTTGGTGATGTTGTCTGGCTAACTTTGTTCTCCATTAGGATTGCTGGACATGAAGCATCTCCTATTTGTTTTATGTGGATGGAGCACTGTGCTAGACTCAACAAAACTTTTTAATGCAACATTTCTTTTGGGCAACCCTTCATATGGTAACTTAAAAAATCAGACCAGTCAAACTAACTTAATTTGCTTCTGGTGTTTCATCCACTTTTGTGTAAAAGGAATCTTGGTTGGCCTGTCATTTTGTTTTAAAAGGCAAAGTTAGGGAAGCCCTGAGAGGCAAGGTGAAAATGCTTTCTATCCATCCATAAGTTATTCATTTATGTGTGACATATTATCTCCCACATACTCTGAGGCAACTTTCTCTATCTGTCCTTTGTACACTGTGATTGTTTGATTATTTCCTTGAAGAAGCACATGACTTAGTATTACGCAGAGTTAACAATGGCCCTCTTGATCAGACAATTGATTACAAATAATCTTTCCTGGATAAATTCCAAATCAATCGGGGAAAGAGGATTTGAAACAGTAGCAAGCAGGGCAGATTGATGGCACTTGATGAATCAAGAGTGTGTTTTTGTCTCCAAGGAAATAGTAGATATGGGGTACACTTGTGGCCAACAGTTGGCCATGCAGATGTATTCAAAATTCAAATATTGTAACTGAAACACTCCAGTCATGTTTCATATTGTCAAAGCAAAACAGCCTCATTCATGTGTTTTTGTATTCATGTGTGAGCCCCTGAAATTCTGATGCTAACAGTTAAACGAAATGCAGTTTAAGAAATGTTGGCTAACCACGAGAGAGATGAGATGGAGATGACAAGACTGAATACAACAACAGACAGAGGGTGAAAAGAGCAGTAGGAGAAAAATAAAGGGCTTTTTGAACATTCAAGCATGGAAACATAAAAGACAAATATGAACCTGAAAATGAGCTTTATATGTCCTCTTACGTTAACCTGTTTCATAAAGTGATATGTCTTGACATCTATAAATACAATAATCATTTTTAATTTAAGTTTGCTTTTGAAAAGTTTAGCAACATTGAAGCTGATGCAGCTCAGAAGGCAAAACAGCATTACAAGATGAGACACCTTTAGTGTGAGAGTAGCAGGTGAGGCAGCTACAGTTGAAGTTTCTTCTGGTTTTAGTGCCCAACTCGGACATTGAAGTGGCACTTCCTGCTGAGACAGTGGTTTATAGAACAACCCACAGATACACATTCCCTTCCAAAAGATAACGCTGCTGTGTCTTCTATTTTTCTTCATGGCGCTCTCATATATCCCAATCCTTGCTGAGTTTGCTACGGCCTCTGTTCCTCTCCACCTTTTCTCTGCTCTTTCTCTCCAGTCTTTACCTCCACCACTCGGCCGCGTTGCAGCCACTAGCTATAACTCTTTATGAATGATTACAGCTACTTATGGCAGGCTCGCCGAGTGCCGACATAAAACACTCAAAAGGGCTTTGTCGGAAGCCACAATAAAGAATGTATTGATAGTCCTTCTGCGTTAGAGGTTTATCCAGTCCACTCCACACTGAGAGGAAGTGAGAGGGTAAGAGTGTTACATGTTTGAAATATTTCAGGGCTTTGAAAACACACAAGAATAGCGTTTGTATAGAGAAAATAACTGAAAATAAGTTATACCACTCCTATAGACACCAACACAAACATGAATTACCCTAATAGGCCTTATAACCTCTAACCAATATTAGTCCATCATTTATTGGTACCCAATGGCTTTTGGGAATCACCCATGTTTCCCTTATTTTGCTGTTTTCTTAGGTAAGAGAAAGTGGCTGTGAGGAGACTTAACAAGAAAATAAGTCAACGATTTGTAAGTCCAACAAAAGGAAACTGTTTAATTGTAACGCTTTTACTTTTATGTTTGTCAGCTAAGAATGACTATTTGTCCATTGACTATGGAAACCCTTAAATGATACTGTGTGCGTCAGAGTTCCCGTTAGAATATTTGTTAACATGTCCGTTAAAGTTGAATTCTTCCGCACAAAATTTGAAAAGTGTCAAAGGTCTTCTTTGTTATTTATTGAGCTTTAAAACAAATTGATATGATTCGATATTAAACAAACTAATTATAGTAGATTAACTATTCAAAAGTGTACAGTAATTTACAATAACACAGGAATAATAAACGGAGCGCTCTCTCCTTCTCCTGACAGCCCGTCAGTATCATGCAGCTTGCGGATCAGTAATGAGTGACCCGACAGTAAAACTAAACATATCTATAACTAGTTTAGGTAGTTTGAGAGGTCATTAAAATAGCTACGTGTGATATTCTAACCTGAAGTGTGTGTGTTGCTCCGCTCACCGCTGCAGGTGATTATGCAGAGCTGCGTGTCGACTCGTCAGCAGCAGCTGATCTCTCTCTCCCGTCAGATTAGACTTTACTCGCGTTTATGTCCATATCGATCAGATCTAGCTAGTTCTAGCTAATGATAGGAATACCTGCTAAAAGACACCTAAACAATAAGCGTCACTATGCAACCGGGTGAGGCCGCAAAGTATAGCGCAGCATTATGCATTTGTTTACATGCCCACTGGAACCCCGAGGCATTACCAACAGATCAACGCACAATCAACCCATACAGGACATCTCTTTCTCCATATTACGTGTTAGACATTATAATTGACTATTCTTGTCTGTCACATACTCTTTTGTAGGGATGGGTATCGTTAAGGTTTTAACGGTACTACTACTTTTATCGATACCGCTTATCGGTCCGGTCTTTTAACGGTACTCTTATCGGTTCTTTTGGAGAAAAAAACAAGGTAAACTAACTAAACAAATTGTGAACAAAACTAACATTGCTTTTTATTTAAATTAAATACATAATATTTCACATCAAAAGAAACAACAATGTTTTAACAAATGGTGTAGATCAGGGGTTCTCAAACTTTTTGTTTATGCGGACCACTATTTATTATCAAGGATTTTCGCGGACCACCTCATATGCAAACCGTAAAAATAAGTACATATATAAACGTAGTGTTAAAACGCCAATATTTTATAATAGTTAATTATAGACAATCAAAAGTCAATTTAAGCCTATCTGATACTTTTGTGACCGGTGTCTGTCTGCGTTGTGTATGTTTCTCAAAGAGGACGGCGGACGCTATTTTAATTAGGTCGTCCCAAACAATGCCACAATGCAGTCATATCAATCAATGTTAACTTGGAAAGCCAAAATATTCATATTTTAACTGAATAACATTAGGTGACATTATTGTGGCACATCAGTAAAGCCTTAAATATAAATATATAAGATGGCAGACATAATTGAATGCATTTTAACTGAACAATAACTGAATTAGTTGAACACTCTTAGACCAGTACCAAATCTATGCAGACTGCTGCAATAAGTACATTAATTAACTGTCTCATCGATGTTTGTCTGAATTAATATGTAATATTAACAATCATATTATTCCTATCAGCTGTCAATCACTGTTATGATGCGGCGATTACCATTCTGTTCAGCAAAACGCCTCACAAACTGAATAAGATCCAAAGCTTTAGTGCGTTTTGATTCAATGCTGAGTACAGCCATCATTAGAAAGCTAGGAACCTCCTCTTTCCAACAGTGTATACAACTTTATGTGTCTTCGGGTCATTGTGACTGATTTCGATAGAGCAAGTCACATATGAGGTGGTCCCCGAAAATCCTTGATAGTAAAAAGTGGATTTTATTTAGCTTTTTTCCACGGACCACCTGCAGTACCCTCGCGGACCACCAGTGGTCCGCGGACCACAGTTTGAGAACCGCTGGTGTAGATAACCCAATTTGTTATTTGAGACTGAAGGGGATGTTGCATTGTTTTTGTTGCTTTCGTTGCAGTTTTATATATATCTTATAATGTAATTTAGGTGAACTTTCTGTTTCATTTGTATGCTTTTATTTTGAAGGCAAGTTCACGCGGCTGACAGGATGTTGTTGTGGCATTGGAAACAACGTGACGGAGAAAGTAATATCTTCTATGTAACGGCGGAGAAAGAGAAGATAACGTCGGAGCTTAACGGTACCACGGTCTTTAATAATTCAGCCCCGGGGCCTGTTTATTACCGGGGCTCGGTACCCATCCCTACTCTTTTGTCTGTCACATAAGTGGGCAAGTTGCGCAACTGATGCGGTATTGCGCTAAGACCGGACACTTTGACCGGAGAGATTTAGATTTGCCGGTCTTCAGCATATGTTACCGGTCATAGTCCGGTAATTACCGGCTAACGGGAACTCTGGTGTGCGTTTGATTTACCTGTAATGCTGGTACTATCATCAGCTTCTTTAGTTTAAAGGTATTTAAAACTACCTCAGTTCCACCACTGCTGATGTTCTTCTTGCACTTTTTTTTGGTTTTCTCTACAATTCTCAAGAACTTGGGGAAACAGAACTACACATGTTCTTATATGGTCTTTAGGGGCCATGACTTATGCTAAAGAGTGGAAGGGATGTAGGGATGAATGGATGAAGCAATAGGCGCTTTCCCACCAGAGTACTTTTCCCGTTTAGTTCCGATAGTTCCTGGGATTTTGCTTTCACACCAAAAAGAGAACTTAGTTCATGAGAACTTTTCCCCCCATTTTCAGTCCCTGCTAGAGAGCAGGTACTTTCGAAAAAAGTTCCAATTTCTGATTGGCTGGGCGAATTAGAAACCACGCCCCGTAAAACTCGGAAAAGTTTTGTGAAGCCGCCATTGTATTTGCTGGCATTAGAATTATTAGCATTAGCATTAGACCCGTGCACCAACGGAGAGAGACTAACTTATGGCAACACAAAAAAAGCGGTGGAGATGAGGAGGTGTCGGCGTTCTGGTGATTTACTCGGAAGGCTTCAGTAGAACTCTAGACTGAAGCCAGTCCCCAACTCCGGGGACTTCCGGCCGGGGACTCCGGGTGGCAGTATACGCCGTGAAGTTGTTTGCGACCTGCCAGTAAACCCAAAGCAGAAGAAGTGACGTCAGCGGCTTCATTTGCGTAATCTTCCCTCAGAGACTTATTCCGGTGTGAACGCAATCTGCTCTTTAGTTCCATGGGGGTACTAAGTGCTGGGAACTAAGTACGGCAAAGTACTTGGTGTGAAAGCGCCTAATGTAGGGAGGGAGGAAGGGTCTAAGGCAGCGGTTTTCAAAGTGTGAGGCGCGCCTCCCGGGGGGGGGGGCGCCAGAGAGCTTCAGGGGGGGTGCAGCGTGAGAAAGAAATAACGAGAAAAAGATGAATAAAGTGTCACTTGCACACATAGCCGCGGGAAGTCATTTTACTTAGGGGGTCCGGCCAAAAGTGGGGAGATTGTCAACAGAGCTCGATGCTCGTGAATTGTCAACGGGGGGATAAGTCTCCCGATGGCCAATCCGAGACTGCATGGACATAATAGTAACCGGCAAAAAAGCCCTATCAATAATGACAAACCACATTGACAGTGGCATTTCAATTGGTGCACTAAATGCACATATTTATAAAGAAAAATCAGTTTTTCAAATGTACACCATTCGCCAACTCCAGCACCCCTACTTCCCGCGGCTATTCTTGCACACGTTTGGCTGTCTGTGGAGACCGAGTTCCCCCAACTCGCCAAAAAGGCTGTAAAAGTGCTCATTCCCTTCACCTCCACCTACCTGCGAGTGTGGGTTTTCCGCATTGACTTTGATCAAAAGCAAGTACCGGTCAAGGCTGCAGCCAGAGGATGATCTGCGTTTATTCCTGTCTACATTGCATCCCCGCCAGAGTCCTGCACGGGTCTGATTTTCAAGACCTGCTCCCGCCCCGTACTCGCGACGTGCAATACCGAACCCGCCCCGCCACCCGCACATATTGCCAATTAGTTCCGCAAACCGACCCGTCGGCACAAGACCCGCAAACCGACCCGAACCCGCATATTCTATGAGCAGTGAAAACGTGCAATTATTAACACACGCAGTTGCATATTTGTCTCAAAAAGTGTGGGATGTTGGTTATTTTCTCCATCTAGGATGACACCAAAATCCTCCCAGACGTTGGATTTCGCTCTTGAGGAAGTGTTATTGAAAATGCTGTATTCTCCGCTAGAGCTTCACCTCAGCCATTTCGAATGTGGCGCGCTCAGCAGCAGGTTGATGCGGTGCAGAGGTTAGGATTATGCGCGGTCCCGCGGGGGAGAGATCTGTGGAATCTTTAAACATTAAATTAAATTATTATTATTTAAATATTTATTATGCAACACCCGCGACCCGACCCGCATCTTCTTTGTTTTACCCAGAACCGAACCCGGATTTCTTTTTTTGAAAAAATACCACCCGCGAATCACTTTTTTTGCGGGTCACCCGTCGGGTACCCGACCTGATGCAGGACTCTGATCCCTGCATCATCCACCTGTGCGCATCAAAGACGCAAACTCATTGTTCCCACTAAAGTAGGGGTGAGTTAAGGAGGCAAAGTTGACGTTCAGTGTGTTGCCGGGAGCATATAAGGATGTATCCACGATGTTGAAAATGTAAAAAATGTAGTGTTTAAAACATAACAAACATGTATGTTTAAAAAATAAAGATAAAAAGGTTTTAAAAAGTTATTGTTTAATGTTTTAAGGATGTGACGCTATACTCAGCCAATCAAATCGGTGCAGTCAGTAAGTAATTTCAAATGGTGTGCTCAAAAAAGAGAAAGGTAGCGAAAACAAAGCATTTAATGACATTTTCTCTTACTGGACCTCTTTGAAATGCAATTGAATACCCCTGCATTATAGCAACAACAACAATAATAATAATAATAATAATAATAATAATAATAGCAATAATAATTGGGAGGGGGGGCGTGGCTGCTCTTATGTTCTCTGAGGGGAGGCTCACCTTCCCACACTTTGAAAACCCCTGGTCTAAGGGATGTGGGTAAAGATGGGGTAAGATAGGGAAATTGATAAAGGGAAGGTAAAGGATGGGGGGGGGGGTCTTGAAATTGGACACAAACAAAGCTGTATGTGTTGATCCTGTGACCTGGGGGGTATACTACGAAGCAGGATTTTCGCTTAGGTAGCTTCAGGGAAAACTCCGGCTTTCCGGTCCTACGAAGCTGGTTCTCTTTTTAACAGACTAGATCTCCATGGTAACTTATGCTGAGCGGCTAACCTCCTCGGGAGGAGGTTAGGTTGCAGGCTAAGAGATCAACTCAGTGAAAGCACCGCCTGCTGACCAATCAGAGCTCCGTGTGCGGAGTTTATAGCGATCAAGTCACATTATAGGAGAAAGGAAATACAGAAAAACTGCCGTTGCAGGAAAGACGGCCAGCAAAAATCACAGACTGTGTGAACGTGAAATTGAATAGAATATCACCTCCCATCTTCAGAGCAATCTGACTATTATAACATTAGCGTTAAGAAAGCTTAATTAAATATCTGCCACAACATAAGTACCCGGATCAAAGTAACAGTACAGTCCGCGGCATATCACATCATAATGTATGTTTCCTTATCGGAGTCAGCTTCTTGAGCCGTATCTGGCCGTGCAACACTCACAGTATCACATACTGTATGCAGAAGTATTATTTTAAGCAACACATTACGAAACACACAAATGTAAATAAAGTCAGATCGTGTCTTAGACGGGGCATATCATAAACCTGTTAATGTACGCATTCAAACACTTTTTCTTTTACCAGATGCAGGTGCAGCTATGTGGCTTTTTTCCTGGATAAAGTGTTTAAGTCATGGATGTTTAAAGTTTAACGTCTTCATATTTGTCTAATTATATAGTTGACTTTTGATTCAGGAAGTATGACGCGCTGCGCTGTCAGTACGCTTCTCCATGTTTGTGATTGGTCGAATGCTGCAAATACCACCCCTTTCATGTGAACACGCACCTAACTAGATAGCTGGCTTGAGCGATCCACTTGATAACCCGTGTCGTAGTGCCGTTTAGCGAGAGCGCGTATGTTTTGGATTAGGCCAACCGGCTAACTCAAACATATCCAGGTTAGGTTGAACCAGCTTCGTGACATACCCCCCAGGTCTCTAGTATAAGTATATCAGCAGGTTCATAAAGGTGTGGTTGAGGCGTGGCCCCACAATTAAATAAACAATTTAACTTAATTACTTTCCATTTCTGCGTAGACAAGGCCATAAGAGACATACATTTATGCAATATGGTTTCGCCTCTGCCATGTTGTCTTTTTAAAAAGACCGTAATGTATGAGCATAAGATGGATAAATGTAGATCTTTTATTTAGATATCTTGGCAGTAAAACAGCTGATTTGGATTAAGACAAGGATTTGTTGACTCATCGCCTTATTGTCAATGTTAATGTTTCTAATCATCATCGCAAATGTTCCTCTCCGACTGCCAGTATGAATGAGTATTATTATAGCACTATTGATTTTCACTATATAGTTGGAAACCCCTTACACACACACACACACACACACACACACACACACACACACACACAAGAAAAAGAGAGCTGGTCTCAGACAGAGTCATCTCTACAGTAGCTGCAAACTCTGCTGTCCTGTGCAGAAACAGTAATGTCCGCTCCTCATGGGAAACAAGAACTTTATGTTTTATTTACAATGAGCAAGCAATACTTCCCAGCCAAGGTCTCTGTGGGGCGCAGAGGCATGACAGGGGGGGAGGAAAAATGGTTATGAAAAAAAAAAAATCATAATTTGGAAAATTAATTAATTGATTCGAAAAGAATATGATACAGTACAGTACAAGTACGTCTGGGTCTCTGTGTTTCATTCAAGCCCGGCTCTGTGTGTGTGTGTGGAACGAGCCATTTTGTGTGCGTGCGCGAGCGAGAGAGAGAGAGAGAGAGAGAGAGAGAGAGAGCGCACAGGTACTCCGGAGATCATGTTGTTAGCTTCTGGTGCTAGCGAGCTACGCTAACGGATATAAGGAGCTTTTTCCACAACAAGGTGGAGGAGAGTCCTCTCCTGTCAGACTGAGAGGCTCAGTGAACTAAAGGACTCTCTCAGTGTTTAGATAGTTAACTTTAGTCTAAGTCATCTCAGTGGGTCTCAAACGGTTTGGTCACGGTTAATGTAAACAATTATTTCCGAGGCACACCTTTATTTGATCATTATGGTTATACAAAAATAAGAGCATAAATGAAAAACAGGTATGAAATACTATATGACAGTAAAAAAAGAGTGATTTGTAAAATATCCATAAAGAAATAGTAAATCTGTTTACAGTTCTGTTTCATATGGGTGTTAAGAGATGTATCCATAGATCTCTTCATGTTGCTCTCAAAGTGCACCAGATTGATGCTTTTAACTTCAATATCTTAAAAAAAATCTTCCCGGGGAGCATGCCCCCGGACCCCACTAGAGGAGGTGAGGACCCTCCTAGAGGAGGTGAGGACCCTCCTAAAGGATGTTAGGTCCACTCACTTGTAAAAACAGCACTTTACCCCTGCTTACACCTATATTCCGTGAGCTGATCGAGCCTTCATTGTAACAGTCGTGGGTACGCTGTGTATGTGCGTGGGGAGTGTTGGAGTAGAAAATTCCACTGTAGCGACCGGGACATTAATGGGAAACCCTACATGTTTGAGTACCCTCTATGAGCTACCCCGCAGCACCCCCAAAAGAAAATCTCTGGCGCCGCCACTGAGCCTGCAACCCGGTTTTGAAGAAATGTGCAGTGCAAACAGGCTCATTACACACTTTTTTACCAAATATCAGCATTTTCTTTCCTTTCATTTTGTTGCACAGATTGCGAAGTGGCAAAGTATTATACTGTAACTTATTGTTCTAGCAAAGGGATTGCACAATTGTATTTATTTTTTTGACCACACATTGTGGAACATTATTTTATTATCATTGCAAAGGGATTTTTTTATTTTTTTGAAAGGAATGCTCACGTTCATATTGATGTATTTTAATAAATATTAACGTGGCCTGACATGTCTCCATGCTTTAATGTTCAAAAAGCTCTTTATTTTTCTCATACTGCCTGTGCTGCAGCACCTCTTTTCACCCTCTGTCTGAAACCAGAGCCAGATCAGTATTTTATCAGACCATGCCTGGTGGAAAAAGTTGTTGTCAAAGCTGAGGCTTCAGAATCTAAATGAGACTTATCATGGTGTCTTTTTAGTATAAATGTCCCCATGATCTTAAGCACATCAGCCAGGATGAAGATAAATTACCGAAGTAGGGCTTTGAATATGACTCCTGGTTTTCACAGTATATATCTTCTTTCTTGAAGGATTTAAGTGAATGACCTAGAACTCTTTTATATAGCATGTGCATATTACGTTCAAAATACTTTGTTATTGTTGCTGTTACGGTATAATAAAACAACGGTGACACCTGAGACATTAAGGCAGTCTGCATATATCTATTTTTCAATTGTTTTCAAGAAGTTATATTTCTTTATTTATGCTTAGCCACATCTTTACCACCATGTTTTGGTAATTGTGGCAGGTTCCAAACACTGCCTCAAAATTGCAAATACAGATGGAAGGCTTTTCTAGAGTGGTTTAAACACATTAAACCATAAAAAAGTTTTGTCATCATAAAGCAGTTTTAGCTCTCCATCCTCCTGTGTGTGGGTTTAAACAGTAGTAACTTTTTTATCTATGCAGAGAACTGCATATATAAAATGATCTGCTTTTCTCATCCAGATTTATGGTTTTGCACCAACATTAATATGCGTTTTAATTAGTTTTAAGCTCAGGATTAAGTTCTTAAAAGACTCCATGATCATATGTGACACATTTGAAATGAAACATTGACAAAAATGTTCAAATGCAAACTATCAGTTTTAATTTGATGGTTTTTACTTCCACATTTGGAGTGTCGTTCAAATTAAAGCATACAATAATGTATGGGAGATAAAAAATTAGCTCAAGACTGAGATTGAGGGGCCTTTTATAAGAGCCGTAGATGAAGACAATGTGGCAGTAAATCTGATGATGTTGTAAAGCTTCAAGACAAGAGCATATCTTGCTGACTCTTGCCTCCTCAGTTCGTATCGCAGGTCACCCGTGCATTGAATCAAAACAAGAACCGCCAGAAGAACCAAGGTGACACTCATTCATATAATAATGCCAACTACTGCTAAC
>CALSBZ010000022.1:1966498-1989729 GCA_943591055.1 Gobionotothen gibberifrons | reverse complement strand
TGTGTGTGTGTGTGTGTGTGTGTGTGTGTGTGTGTGTGTGTGTGTGTTCGTTAATGTGCTGTCTCTTAACAACATTATTGGCGTTATTGCTCTCAATGCATGATGATTGGTCAGCCACTTAGAGATGTCCCACCCCTTATATCATGAACAATGTGTTGCAGCTCTAGCAAATAGAAGCACAAGTGTTACATAGTGATGTCATTATGTTACGGAACAAAGGAGTTGTTTTCATAGCGTAATGTGGCGTCATGATCGAAACACACTCTTAAGAAGACTTCAATTTTGTTCATGGCAAATCACCAAAAACAAGAACTGTCAGATATTGACATCATAATACAAAGAATCTTAAAACATTAATAAAAATATGATTTAGGTAACATTACATTTGCAAAAAAATGCTGTCGTAGCAACAGAAACCTTAATATCATGTCAGTTTAATTAAAGATTAATACGAGTAACAGTTTACAGTTGTGCAAGAGATGTGTCACTATAGCAATAATTCATGACCACAAACAATGAAGACATTATTGTTTTACTAGATGAATACATTACAGAACAAAGCCAGTCTCAGGCTATACACTGTAAATCCTGCCTGGGTGTGTGTCTCATTACTGGACACCGGAGCCCATCACGGTGATGAGGATTATTAATCCTGATGATAGAGGTGTCACAGTGGCTGCAGTGTTTGGACATACAGGGGGATTGTTAAACGCCTTTATCTTCGTAGATTTGTGTCTGTGTGCTTTACATCCAGCAAACAGCGAGCTCCCTTTATGGCCTGCCATATGCTAGTGAACTAGCAGCTTCACCTGAGTTAGCAGAAGTTCTTCCAGCCCTCTGCAGACGCATTAATCCAAGGTATGCTGAATATATTAGCCTGAGTTAGCATTAAGGTAACAACCGCTGGAAGACTGTTGTGCACGCAAACGCACAAAGACGTGTGCATCCTCACATTTACATGCAGAAACGCACGCACACACCCACTAGCCCGCCCATTAGTCTTGCATTGTTTCCCTCTGCCACTGACACAAACTGAAAATGCTAGCTTAGATTATTCTCAGCTCAGCAGTTTTAGCACTCCTGGAAGTATTGTGTGTGTGTGTGTGTGTGTGTGTGTGTGAGTGTGTGTGTGTGTGTGTGTGTGTGTGTGTGTGTGTGTGTGTGTGTGTGTGTGTGTGTGTGTGTGTGTGTGTGCCTGCCTCTATGGACCAAATCTATTCCTCTGTAGCCCAGTGCTTTTCCACAATAGACCATTGGAACGAGATGATGATCTCCACTAGCTCCTCTCGTTCTTACCACTTTAAACTACTAAATATAAGCTTCTTTACTTTTTTTGAATTTAAGTTATGCTTTACATTTCCCTCATACCTGTCATACATTTTGCAGGCTTTAGAGAGGAGATATGATAATTTCTCCACGCTTTAATGTTCAAAAAGATCTTTATTTTTCTCATACTGCCTGTGCTGCAACACCTCTTTTCACCCTCCGTCTCAAACCAGAGCCCAGTCTGCATCATGTAGCACGGTTTAAGCGGGCCGGGCCAAACCAGGCTTGCTTTTCTTTGCTTTTCCACTAGGGGTAGTTCCGGCTGAGGGCTACTTTTATCACCTTTTTTCTGGCCCGCCAAAATCGAGGTTCTTACCGGGCCAACAACCGGGCTGAATATGCTAAACTAGTGACGTAAACACTCTCGACTGCTGAATGGTCAGAGAGAATGTACAACTACAACAAAATGAACATATTTGACTGTGATTGAATTGTAATACACGTTTCAAAATGATGCCGAAGTAACAACATACTGATACCGGTTAGTAAAAACCATGAATTAATGCTTTGATAAGTCTGCAGACAGACGGCAGGCGAAAAAACTTTTAAAATGTGTGTTTTCTGAATGGAGATCGGCTAAGCTAACGTTGTATTATGCTCCGACCGTCCACACTCACAACAACGGCCTACAGACATAAATAAACCAGCGACTGTATTCGCCATGACACAGACAGTCTGGGGTTTGTACTTGTTTAACTTTTGTCTAGTTTCTGAACAGATATGAGGAGCTGTGAGCTCTGAGTGCTAACAGCTAACGTCTGATGTTGGTTTTGTGTTTCGCATTAAAGATGACGTCACAGCAGTTTTACGCAGCGTCGTTCCGCCCGCCGAACAGCCGATTGCCCCGCCTACACTGCGTTACTATAGTTACTACCCCAGTTGGTCAACTGTAATGGAAACGCAGCATACAGTGAGCCTGGCCTGCCAAGGCCTAACCATACCGTACGAAGCCGTGCTAGGTCCTGCAGTGGAAAAACGCCATTATATTCACGACCATATAACACTTCACTATTCCTCTTTCTTATATAGTGCTATTGGGGATCAGTCCCTAAACTCTTCAAGAGTTCCTCTAAACACAAGTGATTAGGAAACAATCTTAAAACATGATATCATATCAGGGGGATCTTCTATTGAATACTGTATATCAATTTAAACTATTGAATTCTAAACATGTGGCCTTTGTAAAGTGTACAAAAAATGTAGATAAACTTGTAGGAACTGTTACTAAATGCATACTTTTCCTTTGCCTTATAACACCCTGTTATTGTACGTAGTTACATGGAGTATGGATATTGTTAGTAGTTAGGTGAAGTTATTGCTTGTCAGGTAATAGCAACCATAAATCACCAATGGGTATGTTTTGATTGTTGTACTCCTGCAATCTGTCATGCATGTTGTTTCCCTGTGTCCTCCTTCCTGTGTGTGCCATAACAAGTCTTTAGTGTATTGTAAAGTCCATAGGGATATCGTATGTACTGTCCTTCAGGGAGGGGGGGGGGGGGGCAGTGTCACAATCCCAGAAATGCTTCAATTGGCTTGGTTTGTTGTTGTCTGAAGAAGATCCCCTCAATGGCCCAGAGCGGTGGCGTTGCCGGAGATAGTGCCACTGAGACGGAACTGGAAATGGGCAAACAGTATTTGTGAAAATGGAGAGTGTGCTTTATGGAGCCAGTAGGCTAGATGCTGTGGTTGTTCGCTGTAGCACTAACCCGTGAAATAGAGTTCACCCTCCCAGAGATGGCAGCTTACCGCTCGTTCGCCGGACATGGAGTCATTCAGATGTTTACAAAGAAACAGCGAGGTAGTCAAATTCAATAGCTATCCACACACACACACACACACACACCTTCCACACAAAAGCAGCCACATAACCACAGAGGGACTCATTACATTATTATGTTACACTCTTTCGTCTCACCCCTTTCCCTACTCCTTTTTCAAGTGTTTAAAGCACGTGTGATCGCTGAATTATTCCAGGGGTTAATTGTGTCTGACGCCGACAACTTCACCCTCCCTCCTCATCCCCGCTCCATCCTCAAACCCCCGCCCTCTCTTTCTTTCTTTTTCTCCATCTCACTTTCAATTACCAAACTGCCACCACCAGGTTTGTAGGAGGGAGAATAAAACACATGCAACCAGGAAAATACACACAGGGCCTTGCGTTTGACGCGAGAAGGGGCTTCATCCATTTATGCATGCCTCATTTAAGTGTTCCTATTGTATGTATCCCCTGGGAGAATGTATGCAGATGGACTGGTGGTGGTGGTGGCATGGAGAGTTCCACACACACATGCTCACAACACAAGCATGAATGTAGCTGATGTTTTGCTGAGGTTGGGGTCTTCTTCCTGTGCGCAGAGACATAAAGATCAGTGGCCATAACACACAGCCAAGCATACTGCAGTATATGGCTACAATCAAGCTTTTATGTGGACCTGGTACAATAAACGAGGGCGAGGACTGAAACGGCCATTCTGCATACTGTAGGTCTGCAAAAAGTAAGGAGAGTCAGCCATAAAGATGGAGAGATATGTGGGACTGTGAAAATCAGCCACAGGAAATGATTTTGGAAGACTGTTACTCCAGTGCACATCATCTCTTCCTCTCCTAAAACACTTTTCTGTCTTGCTCAGAAAGGCCAGACAAGGGTGTTCCGATTGTATTCTAATAGCAGGGCTGCATCAATTACACAGATGAAGTCAATTTAAAAATGCCTACCATCACCGTTATTTCAAACATTTAAAGGTGGGGTATGTAATTTTGGAGAAACCAGCTCGAGTGCGCTAGAATTTGAAAATACACAGCTGGAAAAAATCTGCTACTTCCTTACAGAGCCCCTCCTCCAACACACACAAACGCGCACATGACCAATGAGGGCACGAGATAAGTTTGTGCATAGATGGAAGGCTGACAGGCAGGTAGGCCATCCAATCATTTTAGCTTGGTCGTGCTTTTTACAGTACTACGCCTTCCACAGATGATATTTTTTTTATGGATTCTTTGTCAAAGCATTTAATATATTCATTGCTATCGGGATGTTAAGAGCATTCCATGGAATATAACAAAAAGTGTATCTCGAGCCGGTTTCTCAAACTTACCTACCCCACCTTTAAAGAATTTAAAGACAAACCATCATTTTAGCTTTCGGGCAGGAGCTTTCTTCACTCATGTGTATCTCTTTGGTCAATTTCCACTCAAACCATCCAGTTAAAACATTCTGAATCAATTTAAGACAAAGGATTGGCCACACAGTTGCACATCATTGTTCATGTGATACCAATGACATTTATTTTAAACAGTTGTTCCTGAGGTTTTGATTGGCTGATACCTTTCCTCAGGCACCGTGCAGTGAAGGAGCAGCTGCTGCAGTCCTCCATCAGTGTCTGCCACACTGCTGCTGTGTGCCCAACACAATCATGTGTGTCTCTGCAGCTCTCTGGACACCACGCTGTCTCAATTGATCCACACTGTGAATATGAGGGGAAAATGTGTGTAATAAATGCTTTAGACAATAAGAAATATGAAGTTAACTGTAAGGAGTGGCTCATTTAAAAAAAAAAAAAACAATGCTATTACTGTATTTTAATATCTCACGTCTGAAAGTTTAATTTAAAAGAAGAGGCCCGAAAAATAAAGATTGGTATATCAATACATTTAGTTGATTTTGTCTTTTTAATTGTTTAAAGTAGATAGAACTGGTAGTTAAGAGTTTTAATACAGTCTGGTTGCAGAGGAGGCACACAGGTAAGAGCACTAACTAGCTACCATCACATGTAACTAAGCTTGCCTTGAATTTAAAAGTATAATTAAAGGAAGGGTAGGTACTAGGCATGGGCGGTATGACGGTATTACGGTATACCAGGGTATTTCGAAATCCCGTCGGTATGATTTTCAATACTGTGACGTCACAGACTGTGCGCCAAATCACAGATGCGTTTCATTCTATTACACTGACACGGAGTTTTGACAGGGACGACATTGGTCGCCTTTGGACAATGAAAGGACTCTGTTCGGATTTAAGCAAAACCCTCGCCAGTGACTTCATCCAGCACAACGAGAGACAGAGGCACTTCTTTGGGAATGTTTAAGACGGGGTGAGTGAGTGTTGACATTTTTTAATCCTATGCAACTGGTTGATGGTTCAAAATGTGCCATTTGCACAATGTGTCATGTATGCAGCCCTTGTTTTGCACTTGCGCGCACGTCGCGGCACTTTGCGAGCGTCTACCGGCTCGGGCTGCATTTTACACCAAACATATAATATACAGTTCGAAACATGTATTTGCCGCCGTTCGAACGCCACCTCACTCAAGTCGACCCAAGTCATACCGTCATATACCGTATACCACGGTATGATGTAGGCATGGGCGGTATGACGGTATTACGGTATACCAGGGTATTTCGAAATCCCGTCGGTATGATTTTCAATACCGTGACATCACAGACTGTGCGCCAAATCACAGATGCGTTTCATTCTATTACACTGACACGGAGTTTTGACAGGGACGACATTGGTTGTAATGCACAGCACGTGCCAGCAGAGGGCAGGGGAGGGCAGTCCGTCTTTCCCACAGAGCTGAGCTGAGCAAGATGGCGGCAGCATTTGCCGGCCCCGAACTCGGAGAACTAGTTTAAAAACTTAAACTTAAACTTTTCTGCACACACTGTCGCCTTTGGACAATGAAAGGACTCTGTTCGGATTTAAGCAAAACCCTCGCCAGTGACATCATCCAGCAAAACGAGAGACAGAGGCACTTCTTTGGGAATGTTTAAGACGGGGTGAGTGAGTGTTGACATTTTTTAATCCTATGCAACTGGTTGATGGTTTTGTAGTGGTCGGACGGTTTTAAAAACGAAAGCATTTATGTGCTAAACATTCACGCGAGTAATCCAATGAATCAAATGGAAATAAGGTTAACACATGCACGGAATAATATTCTCAAACTAGTTAGTGAATATAGCAAACTTTATTCAATAAGTCAAGTATTTACTCCCGGAAAATCTTTATGTATGATGATATATTCTTAACTTAGCTCACAATGGAAACAACGTCGGACATCTACAAACACGTCCTGTATCCGATCTCAAAATGTGCCATTTGCACAATGTGTCATGTATGCAGCCCTTGTTTTGCACTTGCGCGCACGTCGCGGCACTTTGCGAGCGTCTACCGGCTCGGGCTGCATTTTACACCGAACATATAATATACCGTTCGAAACATCTATTTGCCGCCGTTCGAACGCCACCTCACTCAAGTCGACCCAAGTCATACTGAAAAAAATGATACCGCCCATGCCTAGTAGGTACATTTGTATGGAGCCCTGGAGGGTTCATAGAGAGAAAAATAAATAAAGCGTGGCCACGCTTTAGTAACTCGTGCGCACGCGTTACTAAAGCGTGCGTGTGTGTGTGTGTGTGTGTGTGGGTCTGGTAGAGCCGCGGTTTTCGCACTCGAGCCCGGCCCCCTGAGTGTCGCTGTCTTCGCCCTCGAGCCCGGCCCCCTGAGAGCCCGGCCCCCTGAGAGCCGCGGTCTTCGCCCTCGAGCCCGGCCCCCTGAGAGCTGCGGTCTTGGCCCTCGAGCCCGGCCTCCTGACTTTCCCGGCCGCGGTCCTCGCCCTCGGGCCCGGCCCCCTGACTCTTCCTCCCTTCGCCTTCTTGTTCGGCCCCCTGAGTTCGCCCGCTGTGGCCTTCGCCCCTCCATGGACTCTGCCTTGCCCCCGGGCCGTCCGCCCGAGATTCCCTCCATGGTCTCTGCCTTGCCCCCGGGCCGTCCGCCCGAGATCCCTTCCGGGTCCTCCGCTGTGCTCCTGGGTTGTCAGCCCAAACCCGTCCTCCTGACCCCCTCCACCCACCCTGGTGGCCCTTGTTTTGCTTAGGAACCTTCCTAACGGAGTGAAATGACCCGGAAGTACCTCAGTAGCAGCCATGATAAGTGCCGTACGAATTCGTCTACATGATAGGAAAGGAGGTTTCAAACTTCCTTTATAACCTCCTTTAGCTTAGGAACCACTGGACCTTCCTAACCGAAAGGAGAGGAGAAAATGCTGCCCCACAATGCCTTGCAGCCGCAGCATTTGCCGTCACACAACAGTCGGCCGTTCACGGAAACAAACGATTATGACGGAGAAATTATATCATGAAAGTTACGGTGCTTATTAAGCTTTTTAAAACGTATGTGGTAAGTTGCCAAAGTGCTTTGTTTTTAACGTTCATCAGTATTATAATCAAAAAGAGAAATATTATCAAATAAAGTCAACATTTCACAGAGCTGTGTGGGTTTTGTTCAACTTTTAAAATATGTTTGAATGGTGATGTACACAGTGATAGATGTTAAGGACTAACGTTTATAATAAATACATTTGTATTTATTTTAAGATCTTTTCATACAATCATACGTATTGGGATCATTTGTATTAATGTGGACCGGAGGGAGAGGGTGACGAGCATAAGTTTCACTTTCCTTTTTTATTTCAATTCCAACTTTGGTCATGAAGAATATGTGTCTCTGTTGTCCACGTTCATAAAGCATAAAATAACAGCATCAGAGCTCGGTGCAGAGTCTCTCGATGAGTTTACAATAGTCCCTCGTTCTTATTAAACATCCATGTTGTAGTCCGCTATATAGAAAACTGTGGTTTCCATGGTTTCCCCACAGCAGCAGACGCACAAAAGGACGTCCGCTGGCGCATCATAAACACGTCGGATAGTGAAAGTGCAGTCGGATTCTCTAAAGTACTGCAGTCTCTTCTCCTAAATCCTTTTGAATTCTCCTATGCACTATCCCTTAACCCCGTGACGTTTCACTCAGAGGTCAAGGAATAGACGATAGGGTTAGAACTTAGGAGCTGATTTTTAAACTATTCGACTGCAACCCTGGTGTGTCTAATTGTCTGATTGTGTTCACCTGTGGCCCCTGTGTTTTCTCCTCCCTCCTCACCTGTGTCTTGTTTGTGTGATTAGTCTTGTGTGTATTTAAGTTCTGGTTTTTCTGTCTGTCTTTGTCGGTTCGTCTTGTGTTGTGACCTAGTTCTCCGGTGAGTGTTCTGTTTTGTCGTTGTTTGTAGAGTATAGCCTTGAAATAAAGGAATTCTTCAGTTTAAATCTGCATTTGGGTCCTGCTTTCCTTCACACACCGTAACAGATCAACTGTTAAAAACATACTGTTCAAATCTTTTTTTCAATAAATGGATGTTTCAAAGTAAATGGATAATAGTTTTTAATAATCGTGATATCAATTATTGACCCAAATAATTGAGATTATGATTTTTTCCATAATGAAGCAACCCTAGTGTGAATGTGAATACCTTTGTAACGTCGTCAACATGATTACATTGCATTTAGCTGACGCTTTTATCCAAACATGATATGTCTACCTTGCATTCAGCGTGTCTATATGTTCTCTGGCAAAATGCTTAACCCCAAATATCTCCCAGTAACAAACATCGTGTGTGTGTGTGTATGTTAGTCTCCCTGAGCAGGGGGGTATACTACGAAGCAGGATTTTCGCTTAGCCGGCTAACTTCAGAGAAAACTCCGGCTTTCCGGTCTTACGAAGCTGGTTCTCTTTTTAGCAGGCTAGATCTCCATGGTAACTTATGCTGAGCGGCTAACCTGCCCCGGAGCAGGTTAGGTTGCAGGCTAAGAGATCAACTCAGTGAAAACACTGCCTGCTGATCAATCAGAGCTCTGTGTGCAGAGTTTAAAGCGATCAAGTCACATTACAGGAGATAGGAAATACAGAAAAACTGCCGTTGCAGGAAAGACGGCCGGCAAAAATCAACTGACTGTGAACGTGAACATTAATAGAATATCACCTCCCATCTTCAGAGCAATCTGACTATAACATTAGCGTTAAGAAAGCTTAATTAAATATCTGCCACAACATAAGTAAACGGATCAAAGTAACAGTACAGTCCGTGGCATATCACATCATGATGTATCTATTTCCTCATCTGAGTCAGCTGAGCCGTATCTGGCCGTGCAACACTCACAGTGTCACATACTGTATGCAGAAGTATTATTTTAAGCAACACATTAAAGAGCAACTTCCAGGTTAAAGACACCTGTGAATAAATGTGTAGGAAAATGATGAATACACTAGATTTTCAAAGAAATATACACTACAGTGACATCTGGCGTCGTTTTTGTAAGAAATGTTCACTTGCGCATAAAAAAGCCTCGGCACGTGACCTCCCACGTGTGACGTAACAAAGGGGAAACAAGGGGGAGAGCGGCCGGTGTAACGTATTAATAAACATGGATCCCAATGCTAGTTTAGACACAGAAGACACGGAAGAAGTTGAACATGAATATTCAAATGCATATGACGGACCACAACCTTATAATTATGAGCCTGCTAGGCGTCCAAGAGACCAGGGCCCTGTGCTACGAAGCTGTTTCAACCTAACCTGGATATGTTTGAGTTAGCCGGTTGGCCTAATCCAAAACATACGCGCTCTCGCTAAACGGCACTACGACGCGGGTTATCAAGTGGATCGCTCAAGCCAGCCGTGTCCTATCTATTTAGGTGCGCGTTTACATGACAGAAGTGGTATTTGGAGCATTCGACCAATCACAAACATGGAGAAGCGTACTGACAGCGCAGCGTCATACTTCCTCAATGAAAAGTCTATATAATTAGACAAATATGAAGACGTTAAACTTTAAACATCCATGACTTAAACACTTTATCCAGGATAAAAGCCACATAGCTGCACCTGCAAGGTGAATACAGCTGGTAAAAGAAAAAGTGTTTGAATGCGTACATTAACAGGTTTATGATATCACTGCCCGTAAAACACGATCTGACTTTAATTAATTAATAATTGACTCGAGTGTTTCGTCAACTTAATGTGTTGCTTAAAATAATACTTCTGCATACAGTATGTGACACTGTGAGTGTTGCACGGCCAGATACGGCTCAGCTGACTGACGTGCAATATATTCCGTGTGTAAATCGAAGAGATAATACATTTTACAGCATATAGACCGTAACTTTGATCCAGTTACTTATGTTGTGGCAGATATTTAAGTAAGCTTTCTTAACGCTAATGTTATAATAGTCAGATTGCTCTGAAGATGGGAGGTGATATTCTATTAATGTTCACGTTCACACAGTCGGTGATTTTTGCCGGTCGGCTTTCCTGCAACGGCAGTTTAAACTGTATTTCCTTTCTCCTGTAATGTGACTTGCTCGCTTTAAACTCTGCACCCCGCTCCGCCCACGGAGCTCTGAATGGTCAGCAGGCAGTGCTTTCACTGAGTTTAGCTCTTAGCCTGCAACTTAACCTGGTCCCGACCAGGTTAGCTGCTAAGCATAAGTTACCATGGAAATCTAGCCTGCTAAAAAGAGAACCAGCTTCGAACGACCGGAAAGCCGGAGTTTTCCCTGAATTTAGCCGGCTAAGCGAAAATCCTGCTTCGTCGTACAGGGCCCAGGAGCAGCCAAGGATTAGAAGAAATAACGGCCATCGGAGAGAAATTGAGCTGTGGTGTGAGGAGAACCAGTGGAGAACTGGGCAGCTATCTTGGTGAGTGACCGGCGTTAGCTACAGAATGTTAGCTAACGTCACATCACAACATTGTGAAGTTAGCTATCATATATCAGGCTATAACTAAAGTAGTATTGATAATATAGTAACGTTACTATCAGGACTGTTGATACTGATCCATAACAGAAACTAATGCACAAGTATCAGCCGTATCTCGCGTTACCTAATGCAAATCCACACTATGGTGCTGTGTACCGGAGGGGAGACGCGAGATACGGCTGATACTTGATGATCTGGCGGAGAAAGGTTGTGGAGCCTCCGTTGATATGCCGTTGTAAATGGCTTGATGGAAAGCAGGTGTGTAGTCGGGGAGGGTGCACAGCTGATTGCAGCAGGTGAGTGGAGGTTGTGCCGGGAGCCAGGAGTGACAGCCACCACAGCGTTACCTAATGCAACTCCACACTACGTACTTACGGTGCCGTGTACCGGAGGGGAGAGAGAGAGAGCAGCGAAGGGGGGGAGAGAGATGTAATACGGTTTCTTGATACACGTTTTTCTTGATAGGCTTCAGCTGTGCTGCAGGGAGGTAGATGCACAACGCACCCAGGAACGAACGCTAGCTCCGGTCCTTTTCCTGTTAGGGAAACTGTGGACTTGATGTCCTAACAGGCTGGTATTTGTGCAACCTGCACAAACACAATACTGCACCATGATTACACCTAACTAGATAGGGCACGGCTGGCTTGAGCGATCCACTTGATAACCCGTGTCGTAGTACCGTTTAGCGAGAGCGCGTATGTTTTGGATTAGGCCAACCGGCTAACTCAAACATATCCAGGTTAGGTTGAACCAGCTTCGTAGTACAGGCCCCAGGTGGCACCTTGTATCACAGGTGCTGTTTACACTTGGGACGCTTTGGACATGTCCCCACCCCTTTTTCAAATGGCTGATCTTGTCCCCAGTACCTTTTCAAAGTATAACTTGTCATATTATGCTATAGCATGTTCTAATTAAAAAGCTTGCCCCAAGAAATGTTATCTAACAAATAAGCAGTGGCGAGCCGTGACTTGTACAGATGAAGCACTTAATTTCGGACAGTTTGAAACGCAAGGGCAGTGATTGGTAAGTGGTCTGCCCTCGCTCAAGGGAAAGCCTCCAGCTTGACTTGAGACCGCCCCCTTTATAAATAAATGTAATTATAATGAAGCCAGCTGCAATGGATCATTGAAAACCTGAAATTGAAAATCTGGCAACGCCCTCTTGGAAAATAGTGGGAGGGCTTGACCTTCCTCGAAACTGGTCTTAGGCAGGAACAGGTAAGCTGGAGTCCGAAATTAAGTGCTTCATCTGTATACCTAGGCCCTCTGACAGTTTACGCTGTTGACAAGAAGTTGTTGTTCTCATTCATAACACTCCGTCCGATGTCTCACTATGGGACGCGCCTCCCCGCGAATGCCTCGGAAGCATCAATCTCATTACGCCAATCCTGATTGGCTGGTGATCTTGACGACCACGTCAGGGAATCCACCCACCCTTTAAGTAGCTACGACGCAGCGTCATTCAAACACCTCTTCACGCTTCGGAGCACATCTCGAAATGATCAGTAGCCTTCGGTGTCCAATAGGAGCCCCACACTGCAGGCAAAAGCGGATCGTTTTCAGTCAGCAATGACCGAACGGGCTTACAAAGCAGCGGCTCTATCTGTCAGGGCGCTCAACGTCTCGTCAATGCTGACTGCTTACCAAGCAGAGCTGTGCGAGGACATGTGTGGGACGAGATTACCGCAATCACGGACATTTGCCTCCGCGTGCAGCACTGTGCGGTCCAAGCCACGGGTAAATCACTTGGGATGATGGTAGTGCAGGAGAGAGCCAGATGGCTTAACCTGACAAACCTACCAGACAGGGAGAAAGAGGACATTTTGGACATGCCAATTGTCCCCGAAGGCATATTCGGCACCGCTCTGGCTTCAATGCAGCAGCGGTGTGAGGCCAAAAAGAGAGAAGACGAGGCTCTCCAGCTCTGTCTTCCCCGGAAGGTCCAGCCGCCGCCTCCGACGGCTACCTCGCGACCCTCCCAATTTAAGATCCAGAAACGGCCAAAGCCACATCCCGCCCCGGTTAAAACCCCGCCCAGGCATGAGGCGAGGACGAACTGGCCAAGGAAGTCCCCAGCCCCGACAGCAGGTGCACCGGCACAGCCGGCCCAGACTTTCTGTCATCAAGCGAGGAAGAAGAATATTGTCCAGAGGTGCACCACTATATGCAGATTGGACCCTGCATCCAACAATTGTGAGTCAATTGTGGATACGTTACGGCCGAGACGCGGTGGATCTGTTCGCGTCAGAAGAAAACGCTCAGTGTCAGCTGTTCTTTTCAATGCGCTGTATAGACGCACCGTTAGGCGTGGATGCGCTCGCGCACGCTTGGCCGCCGGTCCTTCTGTACGCGTTCCCACCCCTGGCTCTAACACCTCCGACTCTGGCCAGAGTGAGAGAGCATCGCCACACGCTGATCCTGATAGCTCCGCACTGGCCTGCAATGTATTGGCTGGCGGAGTTATATCAGTTGCTGTGCGGGCAGCTGTGGCAGCTCCCGTTACACAGGGACATATTGTCTCAGGCGGGGGGGACGATTTTTCACCCACACCCGGAACGCTTGGCACTATGGGCCTGGCCCGTGAGTGGTATAATTTGAGTACAGTGGGGCTTCCTCAGAAGGTGAAAAACACTATTCAGAGTGCAAGGGCTTCCTCCACCAGGTCTCTTTATGACTGTAAGTGGAGGGTGTTTGAGGAGTGGTGCCTCCAAAAGGGACACGTCTCTTTTCAATGTCCTGTCGGCGTGATTTTGTCATTTCTGCAGGACTTGCTTGATAAACACAGAGCTTTCTCTACGATTAAAGTGTACCTGGCTGCTATTGCTGCATGCCATGTGGGTTTTGAGGGAAAGACGGCTAGCCAACATCCCTTGGTCTGCCGTTTTATGAAAGGGGCTCGCAGGCTGCTCCCTGTTTCCAGGTCACTGGTCCCCTTATGGGACTTGGCAGTGGTTTTAGATGGGCTCACTCGTCCTCCATTTGAACCCCTGGAAGAAGTTGACATGAAACACCTGTCACTGAAGACAGTGTTGTTGCTGGCTCTGGCATCCGCCAACCGAGTCAGCGACATTCATGCGCTCTCTGTACATCCTTCATGCACTCAGTTTGCCCCGGGGCAAGCAAGAGTGTTGCTGAAGCCTAACCCTGCTTTTGTGCCCAAGGTGGTTGGCTCATGCACCCCCATTGACCTTGCGGCATTTTCTTCACCGTTATGTTCTTCTGAAGAACAGCAGCCGAATTTGCTGTGTCCAGTTCGTGCCTTGCGCATCTATATGGACAGGTCTAAAGAGTTTCGATGCAGTGACCAACTCTTTGTATCCTTGGCTGACCCTCATAAGGGCAAGCCTGTTACCAGGCAACGACTCCCCCGCTGGATTGTGGAAGCGATAGCTCTGGCTTATACGAGTCAGGGTTTGCAGGCACCAACGGGCCTGCATGCTCATTCTACTCATGGCCTGGCTACGTCCTGGGCTTTGTTTAAGGGTGTTTCCATCCAGGACATTTGTGCGGCAGCAAGCTGGTCTTCACCGCTCACTTTTGTCCGTTTTTACAGATTGGATGTCTCTGCTCCAAGTGTGGCCCATGCAGTGCTGAGCCCCGTGTTGGGACAGAGTTCTACCTGTTGAGTACTGGTTTTTGGTGATTTTCGAGATAAGCATATCTAGCAATATAGGAGTCTCAATATCCCATAGTGAGACATCGAACGGAGTGTTATGAATGATAACTATAGGTTACTAACGTAACCCCAGTTCTCAGAGTAACATGAAGTGAGATGTCTCACCAGACAGCCCTTCTTGCTGAGGCGAAGCGAGAAGAGGTGCTTATTTTGAATGACACTGCGTCGTAGCGCAAGCTACTTAAAGGGTGGGTGGATTCCCTGACGTGGTCGTCAAGATCACCAGCCAATCAGGATTGGCGTAATGAGATTGATGCTTCTGAGGCATTCGCGGGGAGACGCATCCCATAGTGAGACATCTCACTTCATGTTAGTCTGAGAACTGGGGTTACGTTAGTAACCTATAGTTTCTACGGAAACAAGAAAAGCTTCACAGCGGGCGGAACTTGTCATAAAGTCCGCGATAATAAAACCCACCCATTTAGAGGGAAGATATGATTGGTCGTTGAGTTACCATAGCGGGCCCTCTGTGAATTTACAGCAGGACCACCAATCACCTCCTACAGCACCTCATTTCGGACGCCCCTGCCCATGTGGGTCCGTGATCTGCACGGGGTGGGCCCCTGCTGAAAGGAAAAACCCCCGCAGGACTTGATACGCCCCCTTGATAAATACATTTAATTATAATGAAACCAGCTGCAATGGATCATGGATCCACCAGGGGGAGCAGTGATTAAAAAGCTGCCACACAGGAACTCATGTGAAATAAACAGCTGATAGATAGGTATCTGATATAGCTGATATTTGTTAAGATCCATATGTCACGGATAGGATCATATTCTGTGCTAAATAAGAGACAAGTAATCATTTACAAAACATCACCATGTTTTTATTTAACAAAATAATGTTGTTCAATCCACGTTGGCGTAAGTACAAAATCATCGGTTTGTTTTTTCATCAGGAAATGCAGACCGGCTCATACAAACGATTTGTAATCATCATCCTCACGATCTTTTAATGTATCATATGTTACCCGAATTGACATGAAAGCACTAATACATGTAGTTTAATCCACGTGAGTTTACAACTACAAAAATAATCGGTTTGTTTTTATATCACATCCGACGGGAGGAAATGCAGCAGCTCTCACTACCGATTTTTAATCCTAATTCAATCATCATCTTCACGATCATTTATGTTTATGTTCGCCGTATTGACATGAAAGCACTGACAAATATGAATATACTGTAGTCAACTTCATTAAAACGTTATTAACTTGCCCAAACTCAGTAATTCACTAAAAAGAGGTTTATTTTTAATGAAGCCTCATCATCACCATGGGCAAACGGGCTATAATATTATACTATTGTTAATAGTTTACTGTATTATTAGTGTTTAATATTGCTGCTATAACAATTACACATTGAGTTCATTGTTGTGCAATGTTTTTTTTAAATAGTCAGAATGAAACAGCAGCTCTCAGGTGATTAGCTGTGTGTTTACACACCTAATGGCCCATCAGCCATGGCCCCCACCCCCCTCTGAGTGACAAGCTTACAGTTAGCTGTCTTTGTGTATTGCAACCAGGGAGAGCCGTGATGGACGCTGCCACTATGAAACTCATATGAAATAAACAGCGGATTCCTCACACAGACAGTAGCCTGTTGTTTCTATGCATAAAATAGTGAGAAACATGCCTCTGGTTAATTATTATATAACTTGTTTTCTCCATAAAAGCTGGTGTGGTGGCTTTATCTGAAAACTGACAGCATAATTGCATTTATGGCCCGGGACACACATATTTATTTAGATACGTTTTAAACAAGTTTAAATAAAAGGCTGGAGTGTTTCTTGCTCTGCCAGGTACAACAAGTGGGAGCGCGTGCAAAGTATTTAGAAGACAGCGCTGGGTTGTTGTTGTTCTTATTATAGCCTACATCATGTATTCCGCTGTATAGAAAACTGTAGTTTCCCCACAGCAGCAGACGCACATTCATGACGTCCGCTGGCGCATCATAAATACGTTGATAATGTAAGTGCAGTCGGATTCTCAAAGCACTGCAGTCTCTTCTCCTAAATCCTTTTGAATTCTCCTATCCTCTATTCATTAACCCTGAAACGGTGTGACAAAGCTCTACCATCCCCCCTCTGTTAACAAGAGATACTGTAGTAGCCTATGTTGCGGACTCTTTGTTTAAAACTAATTGCCCATCGGAATGTGTGGAGAAAGTCTCCCAAGGGGGATGGGAAACTTCTGACTTTTGTCACATTCCGATGGACAATCGGAATTACATGCAGGGCAGCATTGCCGGTCTGAAAGGGTCTCTGGAAATATCAAACATTTAATTACAGTTTTAAAAAAAGTGACAGGTTAAAATCCGAGGTGGAAGAAGTATTATTATTACTACCGATTATTTACCTAGGTAAAAAGATGTGTTAGAAGCAAATGTCCTGCATTCAAAATTGTCAATAGCCCAAGTGAAAAGTATTATCATCTGAAAGTAAAATGAATCATTATATTATTAGTATTAAATACATATAATTTGTACAACTTATATTTAGAAATACTCCGTTGTAATTATTGATGCATAAATGTGTTCATCCATTCAATGTGGCATCTGCTATAATGGGGTTAATGTATGATATTACTTAATAATACAACACATTACTGTATAATACGTGATAATGTATGAGTTGATTTACTTCGATCTACTGTACTGTGTACACCACAACAATATTACAAAAAATATACTGCATATTAAAGCAAACTATTGTAAAGGTAAAAGATACAAAATAAATAAGTGTAAACATTTACATTATTATTATGATTATTTAATATATAAAGACTGTATATTATTGAATTACAATTAAGATAATACGATTAGATATACTTTATTTGATCTAAAATATTGATGTTTTTTCGTTATAGTAGCCTGTGAAAACCATAACAAATAAGTGATTAAATGCTCTTCAGCAAACACAACTGCAGAGCTGCAAACATTGCAAACAGACTAAGTTCTACTGTACTGTATTTGCGAATGAAGCGCCATCTCATGGTTAAATCCTGTAATTGAACAAATGGGGAAATTTGGCAACGCCCCCAGCCACTGGGATCTGCTGGGTTTTTGGTTGGAATCCGCTGGGTGGAGTCCTATCTGGAGTGCTACATCTGTATCTTCACATAACCCGCAGAGACGGCTAAAGGACCCTTCACATTCAAACAGAAACTGAATAGGCAGATTCGAAGGATGTATTTCTTTGGAAATGTTATTTGAAATACAATTAAATCAAGTTATTTTGGTAAAACTAATGAAAAATATTAAAAAAATATATTAAAAAAAAACATATTTCTTTTCTGAATATTATTTTGTGGAACATCTTAGGCCCTAAGAGAGGGCCTAGAGGGCCCTGACGGCTCGCCACTGCAAATAAGAAAACTTCAGAAAGGTTCATTTTCACAATGATCATGCATTGGTCAGTAACTTTAAACCTGTATAGACATAGTTTTTCTATTATTTTCAATCATCCACTCTGACCTCATAATAACCCATCCTATTACAATCTCTAAAGTGTAGTAAACATTGTTGATCATTTAAAAATCTTCTTTTCCCTTTATCCGCACCACTTTTCGAAACTAATTTCTCCCTCTATGAGGGAGTGTGAATGCTGACTTCTGTATGTAAAAGTGCTTTGTGTTCACAAAGACTGGATAGCGCCATATAATGCAGTCAATTTACTATTTACCATTGGTGAAGAAGATACAATTATTGCTGCATATTGCTAAATCCTGTCTTAGTAAGCATCACACACCAGTGTGTATCTTTCTGATAAGCCTTTACATTGGTTCATTCAACAGAACTTCCTGGATTGTATTTATTGTCTCACTGGTAACCTTGAAAAACACAACCCCCCACTTTGTAATACCGCAGGTCTGTTTTCGACCTGCTTACTCAGACACATTTCTGTGGACTCTATTCATTCGCAGCAGGAGATTTCCAGACTACAATCTCTTCCAATCCAGTTTCAGTGTGCATGCTGTCCAACAGGATAAGGGCTATTCCAAGTTTGGCATGTTTTTCAAAGTATGTTCAGCCTTTTTTAGCAATAAAACGTTTGACATAGAATCAAATGGCACAAGTGCGATTGTTGCTGTTTAATCTCTTTTTCGCATCCTTCTTTTAAACTAAAGGGAGTTTTTCTGGCTCATTTACTTTGTTTGGCTTGGTTAATGTTCCTCTCACGTATGGACATGAAGGTTGGTTCATGACCTAAAGAACAAGATTGTGGATATTAGCATCCAAAATTGGTTTTCTCTGTATGATGGCTGGAACCTCCCTAAAGGCCCGGACACACCAAGCCGATTTTGGCCGTCGGTGGGCGCCAGGCCGACGATGAGCATCGACACGCCCTACTCAGATTGGTGTGTCCCGCACCGTTTCAGCCGTGCCGACGTCGGCCAAAGGCAGTCGGCAAAAAAAATCACTCTGATTGACTGTTCAGCTAGCGAATCAGTGCATGAGAAGCGAAACGGAAGTGAGGGACCCAAACAAACTATTAAGAAGGCAAATCTGAGATTTCATTTAACTCCAGCTCTCGACATAGGTTCGGGAAAGCCCCATGAGCTTCTCGTTGTAGAGTGAAAATGGAACGCACACGCTATTTGCTATTTGTTGTTTGTTTATCACGCAGTCTGTTCTTCTTCTCTCGGTTATCACGCAGTCTGTCTTCCGGTTGTTGCCTCTTTTGAATGACGAATACACACTACCGCCGCCTGCTGGTAAGGAGAGTTATTGCCACTCACGCATGCGCAGTTCGTACGTGCTTCTTGGCCGTCGGCTGAAGTCTTTGCGGTGTGTTCCAGTGCGACACATGGCCAAGACGCAGAGACGCGAGGTGACGCAACAGTCGGGGTCCGTCTGTGTCAGTTCTTTGGTGTCAGCTTGGTGTGTCCGGGCCTTAAGGGACAAGGTGAGAAGTTCAGTCATTGGAAGGGACTCGGAGTAAAGCCGTTGCTCCTTCATGTTAAAAGGAGCCAAATAAGGGGCGGACCCAGGACCAGGTGGAGGGGTTATATCTCCATGCTGCACCTGGGAACACCTTGGAAACTCCGAGTTAGAGTTGATACGGCCAGGGAAAGATGAGGTTTCGGCCTCTGATAAAACCGCTTCCTCCACGACCTGACTCTGAATAAGTGGTGGGAAATAGATGGTGTATAAAGTTTGCCATTGTGCTCTTGCAGCTCAGTGGCATCTTTAATTCCCTCCCCTTTAGTGTCCTCACTATGGAGAAGTACAATGACATCCCAAGGTTCTAACCGCACCTCGTCTCATCAAATGTCACTTAAGTAAGGGACAAGCCCCTGATCCCTCATTGTGGCTCGGCAGTCTAGTCTAATTTGCCATCTGGTAAACCACATGGATATACCTTGATCAGCAAGAGGACTCATTTACACCATGTTGGGAAGAGTGCCTCCGGAATATTAGCGGAATCCAGTAAAGTTCTGTTGTTGTATTTAAACCCAACGTCTCCTGGAAAATTTAAGGTAAACAAGGATTGCGGCAATGCAGAATTAACAAATAGCAGCATTATGGTGTCTATAAAATATTCAGAGGAGAGAACAAAAGTGTCAGATAGGGATCCAGCATCATCCGGCAGCATGTACACATCTGAAACTAAAAAGGCCCATTACTCTGAGGGAAGAAGCTCCCAATTAAACAAGATTAAATCTAAGAGATTACTGCTGGTGAGGAAGCTGGGTTTCAAACATTAGCAGCTGACATCCTTTCAGCTCAGCACTTCCCATTACCCAAAAAGAAGCTTCATGCCCACCACCAACCACCCAACCATTAAGGATCGTTCACAGCGGTTCTTCTTTCCAAACCACAAAGCAAACAGCGATGCACCGTTCAACATTACAACTATCCATCCCTGAAAAAGAAAAGCAAATTACCTCCTCCCTTCATCCCAGAACAAAGGCTTTACGTCCTTTCCACTTTTTTACGGCTTCCTACATTTTCTTAAATCAACAAAAATGGAAATAAAGCATTGTGCTCTTTGTGATTATTTATGCATGGTTTTGTTGTTTGTGGCGGTGTGTTTGTTTTTTTCTGCGTTATTTTGGAGACTTTACAGTTAGTCGTTTCTCATTTTTACGTCCTTCCCTTCAGCAATCTCCCTCCACGTTTTTTCTGGGTTTTATTAGGCTTTCTATCTCCAATACATGATGCACATGCTTGCTCTTTTTTTCACATGTTTCCTTCATTGATATTTTTTCTTTTACGATCGGTATATAGTCCTATGTCTTGCTCTTTCTTTTTCTACCTTTTTTCTGTTCCTCATCTTGCCCACGCTTGCATCTTCCTGTTTTGTCCTCTTTACTTTTACCTACGTCTTTGTTATTCAGTTAGTGCTGCTGATAGTCTCTTTGCCGCATTTCTCTTTTCCATCAGTGACCATGTGTTTAACAGGACTATCTCCATTGTGCGCTGGCATTTGGGAGACCTCATTAACATTTGCTACATGTGGTTTAGCAAAGGTGGTGCTGAGATACGTCTGGGTACTGCAACCATTCATCTCGACCCAACAGGAGGATCTGCAGAGCCATTGTTCACCAACCCCTGCTGGCAGGACTGTTGCATATACTTTGTTGCGATGGTAGTAAATAGAGGAGTGGGTATGAGGTTTGACATAAGGGGAATTTAAGATGCTAAATTCTAGGACTTAACTTCAACTACCCCTAAGCTAAAGTCAGCTAATGTTTTGCATGATGACGTTTAGTAGTCTCATTTATATGCAGTTTTTAAGACCCGTAAAAGTCACAGATGTTTGTTGACCTTTTTTTGCTGTTGTTATAGAACAAACGTTATAACAGGAATCCAAACGAAAACAAATTCAAAAGATCAATGACTTTTAGAAGTGGGAGCCCAGATGTGCCAAAATGTTAACTCATTCTGGGTTGAGGACTCATTAATGCACCGCTCTATTACGGTCACATGACTTGACGTCACCTCTGCCAAGATAAAGGCAGCTAATGTCCAAGGTGATGACATTAAGTAGTTTAAAACTGTCGTTTTTAAGATTTTTAGAAGCCTCAGGTATTCACCAACATATTTTCTGTCTTAGAACAAAACGTAATAAACTCCTAAGTTGTGTATACAACAGACGTTATTATGGGATTCTAACCAAAAACATATTCAAAAGAACATTGAGTTTGAGACAAGGGAGCCCTGAAAAAATACTGAACTAATTTCCAGGTTTTATAACTCGTTCCTGCACTGCTCTTTGACGGTCACATGACTTCATGTCGCCACTGCTAAGCTAAAAGTGGCTAATGTTTGGGGTTATGACGTTTAACAGTCTAATTTAGCAACTTGTTAGCCAATGCCATTTTTTAAAAGTGGGGTATTTACTGACTGATATTATGTCATATTTTATGTCGAGCTTGTGTTAACATCAGACCTTATTGCGTGAATCTAACCAAAAACACATTCCAAACAACATTGACTTTGAGACAAGGGAGCCCTGATGTGCTCAAATATTCACTAATTTCTTGGATTAGGAGTAGGACTCATTAATGCACACTACAAGGACAGTGAGTAAAACAAATCCTTACAAGGTAAAGGTTTGTTAATGTGTGATTTAAATGTTATGCTGATTACCAGGTGGAGCACACAGGTTGATTACATGTGAACGATGTACATGCAACTTCTTTTCAATCAAAATATCCCTTTCTACATTGTTTTAGACTCAACCACTGTCAGTCAGTCACAGGTGAAGCATAACATCCACACCTCAAACATTTACTGCTGCAGATGCATGTCCTGTTTTAGTTATAAATGCTTCATTTAAATATGTGTCCTGAAGCAAAGCCAGTTTTCAGGACAATTGAATTTACTCATTTTTACGAGAAAAATTAGTGCTTTACATGTTCCATTAACAACGTTTTATGAACATGTAATCTGTCATCTATCAGTGCACTGCAGAGATCTTTTTCTGTAATCAACCTCTGGCCAAATCATCATCTACCCGAGACATTTGTGTGTAACAGGAGCATCGCACACGAGTTAAACATGGAATTAAATATGGTAAAATAAACATAAACTGTCAATATATACATACCGACAGTAGAAATAGAAATATATGTATAGAGTATCTATTAACTACATAACAAAAAATACACTGAATAAGTTTACTGTAATAGTCCAACTTCTAAAACAACATATGTAATACATAGAATGCAGTACATACATCATACACATGCACATTTGAAGTATTCATATTAAAAAAGTACGTCCAGGAAAGATATCAAACAAGACAAATACATTGCACATATGATAAATGATTATCGATCATGTATTACTTGTTTAATGCACAGAAACCTTGTATCTGAAGTACCCGTGTTTTATGTGTCACCAACAAAATGACAAGTTCCTTACAGTGCAGCATTCATAACCAAACAGAATGCATGATATCTGTCATATTAGAAATGAGCGACATGTATGTTTAATAGCGGTTTAAAACGTGTCTCACACACAGCCAGTACAAATGGCAGTGAGGAGAGGAGGTCATTTCTTTACTCCTTGGTCCACTTTCCTGGAAAGCAGGATCAATTTCCTCTTTGGCTGTAGTGCCTCTCCTCTTTCCCCTTTAGAAAACACACACACACACACACACACACACACACACACACACACACACACA
>CALSBZ010000022.1:1926056-1952514 GCA_943591055.1 Gobionotothen gibberifrons | reverse complement strand
GGGGGGGGGGGGGGCTGATATGGACCGCCTCTCATTCCTAGCTGACCCGATAGTGGTGGGCAGCGCTCTAACCATGCCATGCGGGCCCCTGCCAGCATCATTACCTTTTTAATTATGCCTCGTCCACTGGCCCCGTGTGGATGTCCCAGTGTTGCAGCTGGAGAGGAAGAGCGCTTTAATAAATGTCAGGCTGGATCCTTATCGACGCCAGCGTGCTTCTGCTGCTTCATCACTTACACTGTAGCCTCAACTGTACTCTGCTGCAGTGTGTGTGTGCATGTGTGTAGAGGCAGAAACACACCGCTTTATTCCCGCTCTGTGTCTGTGCGCTCTGCTCTCTATGTAGAGTGTAGACGTCCACTGGCACCGATTAAGTTATTTAAATGAATTAGGATGACATGCTGTTACTTTCACCTGCATGCAGGAACATATTATCAGCAGGAAGTGTGCAATAGATACTGGGCATTTTCATTTCTAATAAACAGCTGACATGTGTTCTGTCACGTTTTCTGGAGCCAAATCCGTAAATTAGACTCGTGTGGGGATGTTATTACAGCAGGTTGATTAAATCCATACCATAACATTATAGACCGATTGCTTCTTACTTTATGTTTTATTCAATATTAGTAAGGTGTCATGTCTGAGATAAAGATGTTCATCCTGTCCGATCCAGAGGCTGCTAGTACTTTCTTTGTGGCGACCGTCCTTATATCTCCCTACCTCTTCAGGCTGATGGTAGGTTAGTTTTTGCTATTATTTCAACAAAGTCAGAAAACACTAACAGGAGAAAATCAACCAGGCATGACACAATCCTATTTCATTGTTTTACTAATGACATTGACAACAAAATAATGAACATAGGTTGAGTGAGTAGTTCAATTTCGACTACATTTTTACGATCTTGAGAATGCAGATTATGAAATGTAACATGACTCTATGGAAAATCTGGTAAATATCTTCATAAGAAGCCACATTTTCTAAGAACTAGGGCTGTAAATAATTTGACCTTAACTTCCTCCTGTAAGTCCAGCACAGATGTTTAGCATGAATTGCATGGCAGTAAAAAGACAAAGAACAGCGACACAAGCTGCATGTTTTGCACTGACTGGAGACCACTGGACATCAGAAAGAACCCTCACTACCTCGCTGTAACAGCATAACAACACTCACTTCAGCTTTGGTAAAGACAGAGGAATAACATTTTGCTTTCGATAATATGCCCTGTGTAGCGCACATTGAACAGAGGGAAATTACAGGGGCTCTCTGTGACAGTGGCTTTGTCAAAAAAGTGTCCATTTGTTTGTTTTTAATACTAAGAAATGTCTTACCAGATTTCATGCATTTCTTGATTTCAACATCACACCTGTATGTTTTGAATTTCCCCAAAAAACAAGTTCATTTGAAATTGAATGAAAACCTGTTGAAATGTTATAAAATGGTCTCAACACCACATGTGGGCGGACTATTAAAAGAAAATGTCATCGTCAGCGTCTTTAGAGCTGGTTTAGAGGCAATCACACTGATCTGTTGACCGGCTGAGGGAGTGTGTTTTGTCCACAGGTCATTATTTGAAGTCAAATACTGGTCAGTATGATTGTTTTAACATTGAATTGCAAGCCATGCAATGCAAGGACCCCTCCCCATAGACGCCCAGTCATTTACAGCCTGAATGACTAATGGGAGCAGCAATGCAGATAATTGCTTTATATTCAACTTAACACAATGGAAAGGAGTGATTTAAAAGACGAATGCAATATGAACATGGAAGCCAGATGGATTCAATGGTTGATACAAGAAGAGCTACAATGTTTTTACACTACAAGACTTGTTGCTTAGTGGTGGAAAATGATCCAATGATTTGCGTAATGATAGATGATGGTTTCCAGGAATCTTACTGGCTTTGTCTAATGTGTTTTTAGTTGCATTTTACAATGGATACCAAGTGGTAAAAGAAACTACAAAAGGTACAATCTGAATAATACCACGTAACATTTCTGTTGACCGGAATCCAAATGTGTTCGTTTTAGCATAAGGTGATATTTTCAGCCTGTCCTCCTCCAAAAAACGACCAGATAGGTCGATTATTCAGCAGCTTATTACGACCCGTAGTCACATTTTAAAGTTTAGCACCTCTAGTGGTTGTGTAAGAAACAACCATTTGCGGCAATTGCAAACGCTCCGCAGGGTCGTATATTCACAAATAACCCTCTCTGGAAAATCCTAAATTGTAGAATAGTTTGGCCATTAAAATTCTTTTTGATTAGATTTCTAGCGAGAAGTGAAGATTGTACTTTTTGAATCCACGTCCAGTGGATGTGTAGGATCTATAGTTTGATAGATATTACGAAGATGATTTGAGGTCTCGCCAGGAGAATGGGTATATACTACGTCTTTCCCCTATTCATTTCTATTGTCTATAGTTGGCGTCAACCCTCACGGGGTGAAAACAGTATTTCCGGTCTCGAAGTTTTCATAATAAAACCGGAAGTATTCCCCGCACTGTTAAATGATTTCACAGTGATATCTGCATCACTCATCCACTAAAAAACATCAGTTTATCCTTGTTGATTACACAACATTGATTGGTTTAAATTGTGTACAATGCTTTTGTGTTTTTAACCTTCGATTCGGAGAAACAAATAGTTTTTGGGAGTTTAGGATGGCCGAAGACACTACACTACCCATAATCCTCAGCTATCATTTGGGACTACAACATCCGCTTTGCTTGACAAACCCTGTGATTAGTCCTCAAGCTCTGTGATTGGATGTTGGAGTGGCAGTGCGCCAAGGTTACGCCGAGCTTCAAACAGCTCTTTGAAATGGAATGAGTTTTGGATAGTCTGCCGTGGAACTACACATGCTGGCTAATTGTGTTTCGCAACATGTTCTATGGCACGTCTCTACTGGGAATTGTAGTTTTAAAAGACGTTTTCGTATTTCGCATGATTAGAAGTTGCCAGTATTAAACTGTGTACACCCCTGGAGGTTTAGGGGATAGGAAACACTCAAATTTAAAACATATAATTAATAAATGGGTGAACATCGCTTTTGCCCATAATGGGCAGCATTAATATACCTACATGATAGCTAAGGTCAGAATAGCTTTATTTAACAGCTGGTCTTCTGTCTGTGACCCCTCCTGTTGTTAATTGATAAGCCTGAAACATGCACTTGTCAAGGTTCAGAGGCAAATTTTGCAAATATGGCAGTAGCCATCGATCATCTAAAGATAAGATAAGATACTTTATTGATCCCAAGTTGAACAATGTTTTTGTTACCGCAGCATGTACTACATGCAATTTATTGTTAGTTTGTAATTCTACTCCACTACAATTCAGAGGTTAACCTGGTATTTTTACTCCACTGCATTTATTTTAGTTACTTTGTAGATTCTGATTAATGATGTGAAATATAAACAACCCTTAAATCAGACTTTAGTTACACCTGAGTCAAATTCAGGGAAGGTGATTTTCAAGTGCCAAAATAAACTATGCAACATATTGGACGTTAAGTACTTTGTCAGGCTTAATATTTATCTCTAGATACCCCCAAAGTATTTTTTCTTATTCAAAAGAAGACCTTAACTAGCCCCGAGCCTGTTTTTCAGGTCTCAGGCTTGAAAATGACATTCCCAGAACAAATGACCATATCTTCCCTTCTAAAAGGGTTAAATTAATAATCTTTTTTCTCAAAGTAATGATAAACCTGTGAGTTGGATGTAGAAAAGTCAGAATCAATATGTTTTTTTATTTTAAAGAAAATTCAGATTGAACATGGTAAAATACTGTAAATTATAGTGTCCGTCCAAAAAATATTTTGTACTTATAGTGAAAAAACTAACCTTGGATGATGGGTTAGTAGACTAAAAGCTTTAGGAATCCAAAGTACAACATATAATAAGTACCCTGTATCAAGATTGATGCAAAACAAGTGATATTTGACCTTTTTAGACAGATTTAGCACACAAAAAACTCTTTTGGGGTCATTTGGGTGGATTTTACCTATCTCTGCCCCCCTTGCTCGATCTCTTTCTGACCGTCAGAGCCAATGGAATCGAGGGGAACTCCCACATAGTCCTTATTTGGACATGTGTGTGTGTTAGACTGCCGCGTCAGTCAACATGGGAGCAGGAGCAGCAGCAGGTGGCTACCATTAGCAGCTAACTTTGGTCTCCGATTTTTACATAAATATGGAATTATGGACTATAAATGAAAAAAATGATTATGCCCATACTTTCTCAACCTATGGATTAACCGATGCAGCCGCGTTCTTTCTCGTGTTAATGCCATTGAACACGTCTTTTGATCAGATTGACAGCTACGGTGAGACGATCTCCGTAGAAGCTCCGTAAAGGTACGTGCTGTGATGTCTGTGTTTGCTTCCCCTGTCGCGAGTTCGGATCACTCAGTGATGATACTATATACCTAAATAATCTGTGGATTCTCAGCTTTAATCGGATATATTGTAAGTAATAAGGGTACTTTTATCTTGAGTTCTGTGCCATAGTCCGTTAGCATTTTTCGCTAAGGGGTCATTTAGATGCTTCTTATGAGACTTGTGTTTTGTTTTGGTAAAAATTAGGGATGTCCCGATCACCTTTTTTTGCTCCCGATCCGATTCCGATCATTTGATTTTGACAATTTGCCGATACCGATTTTTCCCGATCCGATCTTTATGCAATGCATTAAGAGAAAAAAAAGGAAAAAAGCATTGAAGTTGTCCCTTAAGGTTATTTTTTTTAATTTAAATGACAGTACCAACTACCCATTCTATCCAACATGGATATAGCTTCTTTTTTTCACAGCAACATTGGATCAAAACAAAATAAAGCTTATCAGTACTCGTTAGCTTACTGCTACTATTAGACACTGCGCCCACTCTGTTGCCAGATTTGAGAGAAATAAGCAACCAGGTCTATGAAAACAAGCCCCAAAGAAGCAACACATACATGATGTTGTGTAATTTGAAACCAAAACTAAGGCCTCAGGATGACTTTAACACTTGAACATGGTCATTTTTGTTTTGTAACAATAAATGTAAAAAAAAAAAAAAAAAAATCCCGATCCCCGATTTTTTTCTCCCGATTCCGATCTTTTGAAAATCACGTGATCGGCGCCGATCCCCGATCACGTGATCGGATCGGGACATCTCTAGTAAAAATGGTTTGTATCGCCAGTTAGCTGAGATTATTTCCGTTAATCTGGTATAACACATTAATAGGTTCTTAAATATTAAGATCCCCTGAGACCAGGGACGTGCAAAGACATTTTGGGGGGCGGGTGCACAAGTGAGAAAAAGGGCACTTCCCATAATCATTTATTAAAAGAAAATGTAAAACAAAAAGTTAAATATAGTTGCACATCTCTGATTTACTGACCCTCACAGCCACGCAATTGTTTAATACTCAACAGAACTCTACAAAATAATCAGCTAACACAGAGACAATAGTCTTCTTTAGTATTCACTACGCACAAGCGCAGACAACAAACTAGTACAATTAACCTGTTTTTCACGACACTGTGTCTCAAGGAACCTTAATATTTAATAAACTATGAATATTTTATATCCATATAACGGGGAAAAACTCAAAACAAATTATTATTATTATTTTTTTTTTTTTACACTGACCCTCTGAATTAGCCCCGAGCGAAAAATGCTAACCTATTACCGCACCGAAAATCACTCCAAGCTCCCTTATTACTTATCCTAGCTCTGCACATCCATAACATCGTTTATGATCATAAAGACACAGAATCTAACGGTGCCAGCCTCAACACTGAAAGATACAAACTCACAACAGGGGAAGCAAACACAGACATCACAACACGTACCTTCACGGAGCTTTTTACCGTCTCACCATAGCTGTCAATCTGATCATAAGACTGTTCAATGGCATTCAAACGAGAAAAAACGATGCTGCATCGGTTAATCCATAGGTTGAGAAAGTATGGGCAATCTAATTTTTTTCATTTATAGTCCATAATTCCATATTGATGGCAAAATCGGAGACCAAAAATTAGCTGCTAATGGTAGCCACCTGCTGCTGCTATTCCCCATGTATTCCCAGAAATAATGGACAAATAAGGACTATGTGGGACTTCCCCGCGATTCTATTGGCTCTGACGGTCAGAAAGAGATGTCACATGTCAAAATCGAGCAAGGGGGGCCAGAGATAGGTCAAATCCACCCAAATGACCCCAAAAGAGGTTTTTTTTTTCTAAATGTCTCTAAAAAGGTCAAATATCACTTGTTTTGCATCAATCTTGATACAGGGTACTTATTATATGTTGTACTTTGGATTCCTAAAGCTTTTAGTCTACTAACCCATCATCCAAGGTTAGTTTTCACTAAAATATTTTTTGGACGGACACTATAATTTACAGTTTTTTACCATGTTCAATCTGAATTTTCTTTAAAATAAAAAAACATCTATATTGATTCTGACTTTTCTACATCCAACTCACAGGTTTATCATTACTTTGAGAAAAAAGATTATTAATTTAACCCTTTTAGAAGGGAAGATATGGTCATTTGTTCTGGGAATGTAATTTTCGAGCCTGAAACATGAAAAACAGGCTCGGGGTGGAACAGGTTAATAGTTATTAAATGAGCAGCCAACAATCAAAATGATGAAGTTATTGTTTAAGGACATTACAGGCAACAAGATCGTTTTTTCATGTAGCCTACTTGTTATTTTGGTCTATTTTGCTTCCATGTTTTCTTACACTTCACATGGAAATAAAACTTCCAAGAAACACATATGGGGTACTACCATGTCTGAATCATAGACTGGTCTGAATTCATCAATAGATTTAAAACTAATCTGCATTTAAACATAACATTTCAGGGGAAAATACTGACTTGACGTAAGTAACAATCTGGGGAAGATGTGAGGTGATGTGTTTTTTTGTTTGATCTGTTTCACCGGCAATGCCTTGGTAACTGCATGCAAATTAGCGCATTTTAATTAAGCCTAGTTAACGCCTAATTTGCATATCAATGTGGCGATCGTGATGACGTTATTAGATACACATTTTACCGTATTCATTTTAAGTGTCTCCCCTTAAGTACAGTACATTAGCCTGTATGCCCATGATACATTGCCTTAGCTAAACCTTGAGCTAACTTATCCATTAGCTAGTAGCCTACCATAGTTAACTATATTTGTTATTGTCTTTTAGCTAATTAGCTGTAAACTCGAGGCACTGGCAGTTTAGTCATTTGTTCATCACCACTCACCTTCAAAATAAACCAAGAAAAGCCGGCATAACACGGGACAGTAAAGTGGGAGGTGCTGCTACCTGTCTGTCTGAAGGGAGTGTAAAGTGGGAGGTGCTGCTACCTGTCTGTCTGAAGGGACTGCCGATGTCCGCACCTCTGTGCAGGAGACGTGGGGGGAGGGAGGGAGGGTCGAGAGGGCATCGGAACTTCACAGTCTAATCTCCCGACCTGATCTTTTTATTTTGTATTCAATCAATATATTTTTGGAAAGGGAAACTGTGCGCAAACAGCAGTATATATATATTCATTTATAAAAAATGTAAAAGTGGGAAAAAAGGGCACTTTCTCTGGAGGAAGAAAAAGGGCAGGGGCTCAAGCCCACTTTGATGTCTATGTGTGCACGTGCCTGCCTGAGACACAGTGTCGTGAAAAAAAAACCCAGGGTCCCCGGGCTTAACAGGTTAAAGTATTCTTTAATGTTTAAATAAAGCCTTATTAGTTTGTCTGTTTTGAACATCCTCCTATTAATATATATTTGGACGTCCTGCACTAGCTGTTTTATTGTAGAGATCACTACAGTATCTTCTTGATATCTTCTACTTTCCCCCTATTTTGTATGTAGGCTACTCTTAATATTTAAATGTTTTCATCAAATATAACTTATTCAATAAACAAATTCAATAACGTACTTTAACCACTAGGTTAAAGTGGGTTAACAAACTGTCAAGTTTACAGTGTTAACACAATAAATTATACTTTATAAAGATGTTACAAATAACACACAGCATACAATGCCATAATAACTTTTTATTATTAGTGTAGGACACTTATGTATAACATCTCAAGATGTGTAGTTTTATTCATGTTTTCAAATAATTTGACAGGATATTGCTATATTATTTCACATATTGTAGTTCTACACATTAATATCTGAGGTATATCCGTCATTTAATGGTAAGCTATTGAAATTCTGATTCCATAGATGTGTCTCCCATCACCCAAAACCCCTGACTATTCTCTCAACTCAGTATTTCTATTCTTTAATTCAAAGAAAATCAGTAATATCTTTAAAAACTCCTTTTATATCAGCTGTGCACCGTTATGGTGTAAATATAACCTATCTACCAATTGGATCAAATATAAAAGTCAGACGAATTACTATTGATACTGCAAGGAGACGTATTGTGTGAAGAGAAATTGAATATGTTGTTTAATTGCTGATATATTTATGATCCACGACACATATTCAGTTTTGGCGGCATTTCTTCCAGTTTGTCCAAAGGTCTTCTAATCAGGGCTCTACGGCAGATGTGTAATATGTAATGCAGCCGAACCGTGTATTACAATGCCGTTATGTGATGACTTTCAAAAAAAAAAGTAGAGATGTCCCGATCCCGATCCCCGGATCGGATCGGCACCCGATACTGGGTTTTAAGGTGGATCGGGATCGGCAGATCCAATTAAATGTCATGGCCGATCCATATTTAATATTTCCCATGATTCCATTGTTACGTTGTTACGTTGTTTGTCGTTGTTGTTCTATTGCATCAGCCGCCATTATCGAGTTGGAAAAGTGGAACGGACACATATCGTTAGCTAGTTAAAATGTCTGCAGTTTGGCATCATTTTAAAATAACTAGAAGTGAGTCGCCGACTGCGACATGCAAAGTCTGTGGTGTGGAAGTCTCACGAGGTGGTGCTAACAGGGTCTCCTACAACACCACAAACCTAATAAAACATCTTAAAAAGCACCACCCCGACGAACACGCCGCCTAGCGACAGCGTCTGCGACTGATGGACTCCATCAACAAACACTGCGGGACAGCTTGAAACGAAAGGATTTACTTCCTCGAGACTCCGAGAGATTTCGCAAGATTATATTCACAGCCTCCTCAGCCCTGTCATCGATTGTTTAATGCGGGGTTGTGTGTCTTTGGTTACCGTTAACTGTTGACCTCACTATCAGATCGCTGGATTTATCGCTAACGGCTACAGCAGTCAATGCATGGAAGCTACAGGCTAGCTGTCACTTCTGCCTGTTCTGCAGAAGACACCAGTGGTGGAATAAGAACATTTACTAAAAATGTTCTACTTATATTTTGGAAAATTTGAGGTTTTTGTACTGTACTGTACTACCAGATCACAAGTAAATGTCCTGCATTAAAAATGTTACTCAAGTAAAAGTATTAACATTCAAAATATTATATTTTGAATGTTAATAATACTTTTGAGTTGTAAAGGGTACTTTATGTTGGATAGTAAAGTTTACCTGCAGAATATTCATACTATAGTTTCTAACTACTGGCAACTTGAACAACCAAAGTCCTATTTAACAGAATAAAGGGAACTGAAAGATCAGATTTTTTTAATTATTATTGCAAAAAAAATGCTCTTATTTGTGATAGTGAGAGAATAAAAGCTATTGAGCACAGCCTGGGTGCCTGTCTATTTCTTAATGTATACGAAATTAAATGCTGTTTGCCAACACAAAAAGTGATATCGGAAATCGGTATCGGAAAACCGGTATCGGGAAATATCGGGATCGGATCGGAACCTATATGAAAATATCGGAATCGGATCGGAAGCTAAAAAATGAGATCGGGACATCCCTAGAAAAAAGCAAGCACACTCGGAATTAAGTATTATTTTTTTTATGTTTTCGGATTCCACATCGCATAAACACCATATCCCAACGTGCATTGCGGCTAAAACATCCAATCACCGAGCTTCAACGATAGCTGAGGAATATGGGTAGTTCGATGTTTTAGCAAAACATCAAAACCTTTAAAATAAATAAACAACATTTATTTATTTTGATATTGCCGTTGCGATATGATTGCCGATATTGGAAGGGCTGATCAAGTTTGCATCATTGTTGTTGTAATGATTGAAAAATATATTCAAAATAATCGCTGTGTGATTTTTTTTGTAGGATCTTCCAAACAAACACATTATATCAAATCTGTGAAATACTGATTGATATTTACACATATTTTGCCTTTACCAAATATTGGGCCTCCTACAATTTTGAATATAATAGCCTGTATTGCAATTTGGATTACATTTGGATTAATTGCGCAGCCTTGACCATCACTACTTTCATTGAATGATGGGGTTTTTTCAAATGTATAACATCTGTGGAATTCACTGGTCAATTTTGTAAAATTATTCCACAGTTTGTTTGTTTTTTAAACAAAAAATAAGGTTATATTTTGTGTTAATGAGTTCTATTGAACACAATTTTTCAAAAATAAGAGCAAAACTTGGTGTCCAAATCAGAGTGAAGTTGGATTAGTTGTTTAGCAAAGATTTGGGTGAGAATTTATAGTATATGCTACATAATCAGTCAGATCGAGGGTACAAACGATACACAATTGAGAGGAAGACAACACAGAGGTTAAATAGCTTTTTATTCTCATATTCCTATTTATGGCTTCAATTGCATTTCTGTTGTTCTGTTGTTTGCCATTATATGAAAGTCTATGTAAGCCTATGGGAAGAATGTGCCACTTCAGCACTTCAGCATATAGCACGCTACTGTTGCACACTACAGCGGGTGGTTTCAACACAATTAAAGAACTAGTTAATAAATAATAGCCAGCCAACCCACTCCAACCCTAATAAATCCATTATAATGGCAGACCCTAGAGTTTCTCCTGTTTTTACTCAATTATTGATGAAGACAAATTCCTCCAGGCACTAATTAGATCAACAGGAAATTAGTATTTATAGGAATACAGGCCTTCGGAAAAGGACATATTGAAAACGTCTAGTCTTCCATGCAACAATGTCATGGTTATGCAAAAAGGTTTTAATGGGAAGTCTATTACCCAATACAGTCAACAGTGTTTGAAGGTAGAGGGGGGGTGGGGGGGGTGGAGAGGGAGGAAAAGCCAGAGCAGAGCGATAGAGAGAAAGGATGTTTTACTTCAGTGTAGGGAACAGTCAGCTCTGCGTTATGTGTGTTTTACAGTCCTTGAAGTATCAAAAAAGACATTTTAAAAAGTACAATGCCATCAAATAACAGTGTGTATACCGAGGCAACAAGTCGGTCTTCATCCCAGAATATACAATAGACAAAGATTACAAGAGTACCAACAGGCACCCTAGCATCCATTATTTTATGTCACCATAAAAAAAGAAGTGACAACCAACATGTCTTCATGTTCTCTCCATGCGTTCTCATACATGTCTTTTACCCAGGGGGCAAAACCCACTTTTATAGTATGTATAGGCAGGTATGCATTCTGGCCTGTACTCACCCACAGCTCTGTTAGATCACTGAGGTGCGTTGCACCTAGGGGTGGGCGATATGACGATATATATCGTCGAGACGATATTAGGTCTCCACGATATGCCTTTTCAGAGATATCATATCTATCGTGATAGTGCACCAGGGTAGGATTTTCACGGCGGCCATGACGGCCGGTCTGGCCGTGAAGCCCCGCAAATAATTGTACGTCCTACGGCCACCATGGCCTGCGTGCCCCTGATACTGTTAAAATCTCGAAGTTGCTTTAAAAGAGTCAGAACAGTGGTTTCTGAACTGCGTTATGCTGCATTCACAACGGACGCAAAGCGAATATTCTCATCGCTCTAACTGCTGGAGTTTCACCGCGGCAGTCAGCTGTGTTTACTCCTGTCACTCAAACAGGACGCGCTGGAGAGGGGGCGGGGCTTATATCCATGTAAATACTGTGGTGGAATCCAACTACGACAAAATTAACCTATTTTACCGTGATTTAATTGTAATACACGTTTCAAAATGATGCAGAAGTAACTAAATACTGATAACGGTTAGTAAAAACCAAGCTGTCCAGTCAGGATTCAGACAGTATTGCACTTCATTTATTGTCTTGGTTGATTCTGTTGGCTTATATTTTATTTTATCAATAAGGTATTTATATTGTTTTTCTCTTTTGAAACAGATGTTCAGTTATGTTAAAGTCTTTGATTGCACTTCAAGTCTAAAGTTTGCATTTTAATTGTTTGGCACTGACTTTTCCTCATTGATGTTTTATGTTTTAGTTTAGTTATGTTTTACTCTCCTTTTCATGTTTGTTGATGTTACATCACTGCTAGTGCTACCTAAAACAGAAAGTGCATTTTTATACTGAGAAACTGTGCCTTGAATATTTTATTTTATTTAGCAAGAGAGTGCACTTTACTTGGTGAAGAAACCAGTGTTAACGTTTATTGTGTAGGGTGTAGGCCTACCTACTTGAACACTGAGGAAGCCATATCAAAAGTCCTGTTGAATTGTTCATTCAGGGATTCATTGCAGAATTCAAACCAGCTTGAAATGGTATTTTGGTCTGTTACTCCTTTGTATTATAGTTTGTGTTACCTTGTAGGTGGTTGTACTGTTAAGTAACTTGAAAAATAACCATAATAACTGACATGAAAAAATATCGTGATAAATATCGTCTATCGTGATACTGCTTGAAAAATATCGTGATATTATATTTTTCAATATCGCCCACCCCTAGTTGCACCGTAGTACAGGCATGTGGTAATGATGTCGGTGTCATTGGCATACGACAACTCCCTCATTCTGGACACTGTAGAAAATGTGGAGGAAGATCCTAGTGTCAGCCTCCTGCTGTGTTGATTCAAGAGCAGGAACATACATAACAGACCATGCTGTGAGCACCACACTCTTCATCTCTTCTTTGAATCCACCACCCAGGTAGAGATGAGTTGGGCCAAGACCAGGTTCCAGTTGTTCATCCGCACACCACTTCTCACAAAGGAAGCTCGGCAGGTTTGCTTTGTTAGCAGACACTGCAAAAAACTCCTTTGTGTACTGCTCACTGACTTCATACACTTTCGCTGTTTTGGATCTGGCATATCTCCGTTCCTGCTCAGCTGACTTGAGGCTGGTTGTACTGTATTTTTCACAACAGAAGTGTATGATGTCAGTGCCAGGAGGCACATCATTCAGCAGCAGGTGCCTGTATTGCTCAGCGATCCTTCTCCTCTGTGGAAAGACCAGTGTCGTATGGCGGACATGGCATCTATGACTACTGCTGTCTTGAGGCAGTCTTTGGGCAGATCAGGGATGCTGCTTACTTTGGTTTTCTCTTTCAAGATCTTCACAAGGCTCGCCTTGGTCCCTGTACTCATTCTGCCATCTTCCTGGAAGAGGGATGGGGGAAGTCAATAATGTTGAGTTCTCCACCACTGGCAATGATCTGGGTCATGCGCAGAAGGGCAGTGACTTCATTGCTCTTGCAAGGTGAAGAGGTTTTCCCAACTCCTTTGGTTTCATCCTGTTTTGTGTGTGGAAGGTGTTTAGCTTTACAACACTTTTCTTCTTCTGGTCACTGGACAGTGACTCTGACAATGCCTTAAAACCATCTGCTTTCACACTCGGGTTGTTCTTGACTGTGGGTTCTGCACACTCACCAGTAGATATATTGATCAGGAATGGTGTGGCTGTAGTGAATGGGTTGGTATCTACTGCTGCCATTACCTTGACTACCATCTCTGCATCCCTGTTGACACGACTCCAACCAGATTCATGGTTGGGGCTGGATGAATGGAGGTGCAGCGTAGACTTTAGTTCTGCAGAGATAGCTGCAGTGAGTGGTTTTGTGTAGACCCACTTCATCCTGGCAGCACGATTGAGTGTAATGCCATCCAGACCACTTTCCTCCTTGGCATCTGCATTATATGTCTGCTCCAGAAGCATGTCAGGAGAGACACCATTGTGGTTGCTGTAAGGGAAACTTCTGCAGCAATGGAGAGTCAGGATTCAGAGAGTTGGAGCTTTGATGTCAAACACTGGTGTTTATTACAAGTATCGGCCAGAGAATTTCACATCACAAGTCACAGCAGCCAGAGGTTCTGACTGCACGGGTGGGTTGCCACATCAATTCTGCCCAGCCTCTCTCTCGATAGACTTTTTAACTAGTTTACAGAGAGTTCATCCACATATTGGGGGAGATAATCTAAACAGCTGGGCCCACTGAATCACTTGCGTCTGACCCTTAATGGCCTCGAAGCCAGCGTTCTCACCCATAAACCATTTTGTGACCAAGAGTTGACCGGTCATAAACTGAGAAATATCAACATATGACTGTATTAGCACATTCCTTACGGGAGATAACAGAGCCAGGGTTGGGCATAAACGTCAACAGGCAAAAGGTTAAATATCTAGGAGTAAAGACAGAATTATTCCCTCACAGTTGCCATCTGCTCTCCTTCCAACAAATGCACCTGCCATCAGTGCTTCATGTGCCTCAGGGGCTGTCTCTGGCAGTTTCTTCATCTCAGACAAATACAGACGCAAGGACTGCTGCCCATATTTGTAGTGTCCTGCTGCAGTGAGGTAAGGTAGCATCCGTGCTGATTCACAGAGATCTCCTGCCCAGTAACCTTCCCGCTGGTAGTAGATGAACCTGTGGAGAATGTCTGACATCTCCAGAAAGATTGACCAGAAAACTGCAGAGATTCCTGGAAAAGTAACATCTGTTCTTGTAGGATTGATATCTGTGGACGTGACATCTGGATGATCACCAACTTCTCAGTAGCAGTGGTGTCTTTCTCAAACAACATCTTCACAACATGTTCTACTTGTGACTGCCAGTGTTGTGTTTCTCTGTCTGCTGCACATCCCTCAAATGCTTGCCAGTACAAGCGCCACATGGCCTCACTGAGGATCCTGAAAGCATGCATGGTTTGGTAGTGCTCAGCCTTCTCACCAAACATCTTCTTGGCAGTCCCTTCCTGAAACAGACCAGCTGCAACAAGAATATCCTCTGCACCTGCATCCCTGATAATCTTGCAAACAGCCTTCATGTAGTTATGAGCTTGGTGAAATCCCCCCAGCAGCAGGACTACATTGCAGAACTCATCTCTGTGCTCGTCTCTGATGGCAACTGTGAGTTCATATGTAGCCTGATCTCCAATGATAATGGTATACTTGTCTCCCAGTGCATGCGATGTCTTGCCATTTAATTTCTTCTTTCAGGACAGCAGGATCCGTTAGAGATGCTGGCATGAGAGGAAGATAGCCAATGATACTGGCCGGTCTGTGTGGGTGGAGGTCTGCACAGAAGGCAGAAAAGCCAGGCAGTCCTGCTTCTGCATCTGGAGGAGCATCCAGCAATTCTGAAGTTGTAACCATTCTTGCTAGATGCCACATAAGTAACAGGTCTTCAGCTGTGCCATCTGAGGAATTATCCAGACTCTCTAGCTTCTCAATATGCTCAAGTGACCTGGACCTCTGCCTGTCTTTAGCTGAGACGTGACACATGGGAGCAGGTAGGTCAGTAACATATGAGAGAGTCTTCTTTCTATCCGAGGTAGAAGTGGGGAGTCTGGCACCCTCCTGGACCCACACAATCTTTTGGTTTTCAATTATGATTGCAGTGGTGGCATTCAAACTCCCACCCTCCAGTGTCTTCTTCTTCCAGTCCAGATTGTCCATGGCAAACACATGGGGGATCTCACTGTTTTTCATCATAGTCTCTGGGATGTAAACACCATCAGTTTCAACCTGCTGCATGACCTTCTCACTTTGTGCCGTCAGCTGACGCTGCATACGTTCATAACTGATCCCAAGCCCCAATCTGTTGTTCATCATAATGAGTGATGTACTACGTGTCTGGTTGAATAATTGGTGGGTAGTGGCTATTCCCAAAGGTGTTGATACGCCAGATGCTAGGGTAACGCTAATGTAGCGTTAGCATGTTTTCGTTAAGTGCTGATTTAGACGCTTGGTGTTGGAATTGTGTTCCGTTAGGTAAAATCGTTATTATCCTCTATTAGCTGAGTTTCTTCCCGTTAAGTGGGTATGCCACATTAATAGGTTGTTAAATATTAACAAGCCCTGGGATGGTGTTTCTTACAAGATGCTGCGTCTGCCCCCGGTACCGGGGGCAATCGGGCTCAAGAGGTTTTAAAGTGTGCATGTCAAGGTGGCATGGTATTGATCCATACAGCACTGCACAAACAAAAAGATTACACACATGAAACACTTCATCAAATGATAATAAATACATATATATATTAGGGCCGGGACTTTAACGCGTTAATTAAGATTAATTAATTACACACAAATTAACGCATTAAGAAAATTAACGCATTTTAATCGCACTTATTTTTGCACCGCGGAACGTTTCTCACTGGATGAGTTTTAGGCGTACCGATTATACTGGAGCACCAACTAACGTTCATGACTTCAGACAACAACAAACCACAGTGAACAATTCAAACATGAACGAAGAAGCTGATGAGACCGCTTTGGTTGGCCCTGTGGATGGGACATTTTGTTTTAAAAAACGGATGGATGGAAGCGTCGATAAGAGCATGGTTGTGTGCAAATTATGCAAAAAGGAATTCGCATATCACCGCAGCACATCAAGCCTCAAGTATCACCTCAATGCTAAACATATAGCAGCTAGCGTGGACATTAGCCCGACTCCGAGTACAAAGAGGACCCACACCCAACCCACACTCAACCAGATGACTGGTTTCAGGGCCAGGATAACTAAGTCCACGTCTGAACAAATAACCAACTCCCTGGCTCACTGGATTGCACTTGACTGTAGACCACTTGGAGTGGTAGAAGATAAGGGGCTGCAAAAAACTGTTGGTAAATCAACAAAGTCTGTTATGGCCTCTGAAGCAACAGAGAGATGTTTTCTAATAGTCAGGGTTTCCAATGTTCTGAATGTACTTGAAAGTATTGTGTTTTACTTAAAAACAAAGTGTTATAGTTTACAGAAGGTCTACCTACCTATCGGCTACCTGAATCTCTGAAATGTACTATATTCCTAAATATGCTATTGCTACACTTTATGGCAAAAATTGCACTTTTCTGTTGGTCTTGGTTAAGTACCACCTTGAAAAAAAATAAACAATGTTTTGTTGCTTAAGCTTATGTATTCAGTCATTATTCAATGGTATACTAAAATACATGTGAAAAAAATTGCTTCTCACTGTTCTCAGGTCAAATATTTATATGCGATTAAAAATGCGATTAATTTCGATTAATTTATTACAAAGCCTCTAATTAATTAGATTAATTGTTTTAATCGAGTCCCGGCCCTAGTATATATTGATTAAATGAATAATACTGTACAACTGATTTACAAATTATTAAAGAATGTTAGCTTACAGTAACAGTGCTGGCACTCACTTGCTGGAAAATCTGTAAACATTGAATCAATTCAACTTAGCATCGGCAGGAAACCTTGTGTATATTAATGTAAACCCTTCAATATGTTATATAGAAATAATCTTTTAAGTATATTTACCCATTTTGAACACAGCAAACAATCCAGAGGACCACAAGTGCATTGCTTGAAATTGCTTTGGAGAGACAAAAAAGGCACAGCGCCATCTAGTGGCCTTATTGAGAACAGGCTTAACCAAGGCATCACCTGAAAGCTTATTTTCTGCTCTTTCAATAAGTTGGCTCAGTTTGTCTTTACCATGAACAGTCACAGAGATATTCAATCAGAAAGAGAATGATGGCATCTGATCCAGACAGAATTTTTGACTTTTTTTCATATAGGGGTAGCTTTGTTTGGGCCCTCACTGTAGCTTTCCAGTAGCTAGTTGACCGGGTTGTCCACCTAGGTTGTGATCCCTGAAGGTCCTAGATATCATTTCTGGTGGACAACCTTTTACAACATTCCATGTCTGTAAAATGACTTTGCCCCCTGGGTATTTGGTGTACAATATCGTTTTTTCTGTATATATTATTCCAATGCTTGGCCAAAAGTATTATATTTTCAGGTTGTTTCGTGTGATTGACTTGTTTAGCTGTGGTGATCAATAGCTTCCTTAATAGTAATTACTAACACTAAAAACAAACTGGCAATACTGACCATGCAGGTGTCGTTTCAACAGGCTTCTACTTGATTAATTTAATAACAGAAAAGCCTATATTTCAAAAGCTTAAAAAAGAATAGCACACTGTTTATATGGTGGGAAGAATGCAGAAAGCATATACATTGTTGGGAATTTAAAATAAGTACACATAAAAAGCTAGAAGCCCCGTAAAATCTGATTTCTACATACACTGATTTGTGAAAATATAGAAAATGTGTCTTTAGAGGCTTTGAACTTTCTGTGTGAATGTGTGTTGTAATTTGAGACTCTCTGTGCTCTGTTTATGCAGTTAGACCGCCATATGTGCATGTTAGCGCCTGGCTAGCTAATGGCGGCCTCTCTGCACTATGCTAATGGGGTGTTAACCACTGACAACATAGTACCGACCCACTGCATTGTCGCAGAAACAAAACCACTCTCCAGTTCCCCCTCAGGTTAGAACTGTTAGCTCTGTCAGCACTGTGCACATTGCTTGCACCGTTAGCTGCTAGCCGCTGGCTCGCTACATGTTGAGAGCCATGTGGAGTCAATCATATGCTCTGAATTACATTTTACGGGAGTTAAGGACTAATGCCTTAGACTAATTGATTTAGTAAATCATTTTAGGTTGTTTACTTCAATATTTAGTCTCGATGAACCTCGCAGATAACTTCTAGTGCCAAAACTAATTGATTCATAACTACCCTGTCCCTTTAACTTCCATATTTCATTAAAAGGTCTCATCTTGGTCTGAAAGAGTTATGCAATATATTTGATATTATTATATTATTATTACGTTTTACTGTGTAAAGTTACGTGTTTGCTTGGCTGATGATGTATGCATAACCACTTATTAGTTATCTAAACTAACTATTTTTAGTATGACTGGACGAACACAGGCAACGGACTAAACAAAACTCATGGAAAAAAGGCTTTTGTGGGAAAAACAGTCTTTACTTTGCGAAGGTTGGTCCAGAGTAATTTAGTCCATTTGGAAACCAAAACGGATGAGGAGTCGGCAAAAGCATGGATCCGGTGCACCAGAAACACTGAACATGAGGTAAAGAGGCTGTGGCTCAGTGGTATAGTGTGCTGATCTTCGAATCAGGGGATAGCAAGTTCGAGTCCCACTGCAGTCAGCATGTCGTTGTGTCCCTGAGACACTTCACCCCAAATTGCTCCTGTGGGGATTGCCTACAGTATTGAGTATGTAAGTCGCTTTGGATAAAAGCGTCTAACAAGTGAAATGTAATGTAATGTAAAGAAGTGCTGGAACGCTGTACATAGTGGTAAGAAGACAAACTGATAAGAAGGGGAATGGTGACAAACACTAAATACGCCATCAGAGGTGAAACTAATTAGGAAGTTAACTTGCTGATAAAGACATTACACTTACACTGTAGTCACATAAGGACAGGATCTCTGTGCAGCCAATATGAACAACAAGCGGTGTTACCTGTAAACCAAAATGTACTTCGGTAGAATCTTCCAACAATCGGTACAAATATTTGAAGCACGTGAAATGTCTCGTCAGCGTGTCAACTACAACATCAATATAACTTATACTTCTTGTATTGGTTACTAATGGCGCATTTCCACTGCAGCGTGTAGCACGGTTTAAGCGTGCCGTGCCAAACCCGGCCCGTTTTTTTTTGCGTTTCCACTAGGGGTAGTTCCGGCTAACGGGTACTGTTTCACAGTTTTTCTGGCTCTCCAAAATCCAGGTTCTTTCCGGGCCAACAACCGGGCTGAATATGCTAAACTAGTGAGAGAATCGCTGGCAAGGGGGCGACACCTACAACAAAATGAACATATTTTACCGTGATTTAATTGTAATACACGTTTCAAAATGATGCCGAAGTAACAACATACTGATACCGGCTAGTAAAAACCATGAATTAATGCTTTGACAAGTCTGCAGACAGACGGCAGGCGAAACACCTTTTTAAATGCATGTTTTTTGAATGGAGATCGGCTAAGCTAACGTTGTATATGCTCCGACCGTCCACACTCATAGCAACGGCCTATCCAGACATAAATAAACCAGCGACTGTATTCGCCATGACACAGACAGTCTGTGGTTTATACTTGTTTAACTTGTGTCTAGTTTCTGAACAGATATGAGGAGCTGTGAGCTCTGAGGGCTAACAGCTAACGGCTGATGTTGGTTTTGTGTTTCGCATTGAAGATGACGTCACGGCTCTGCCTACACTGCGTTACTATAGTTCCTAAACTGTAATGGAAACGCAGCATAAAGTGAGCCTGGCCTACCAAGGCCTAACTATACCGTACTAAGCCGTGCGAGGCCCTGCAGTGGAAATGCGCCATAATAGGGCTGCCCAAGTCTACTGTGAGACTAATTAGCATAACAAGCCAAAGCTGATCATGAACCCACTCACATAAAAAAGCCTGTAAGGTGCTGTAAAACCTTTTTCTATTTGCAAGGGAGGGAATTCTTAACTTTGGAGGTACTATAGTTAATGATAAAATTGTCAGTAGGTCATAAATTCAGTACCCACCCTCCCTATCTTTGTTTGTGCATCAGAAGTGGAGAATCAACCTCCCAGCGGTCTGATGGAAGTTTGTTCATTGTGCTAGTAGTCTTGTGTTCTCTACTATGCTAAACAAGAATTCCTCATATAGCTTTCAGTCCCGCTTTAGTCTCTCCTTTAATCAACAGCTTGCTAATTAGCTCTCAGTATGCTAATTCAGCCTGTGCCTTTCTCTTTCCCCCACTTGTTATGCTAACTTATTAGCCCATATTAGCATCAGGACTGATTAGCTGCTGCTCAGCCCTTATGGAGTCAGCTTTGCTTGCTGTTTTATACTATGTAATACAAGCTGCAAACTCACCTCAACTTATTCAGTCGAATACTGAACAGGGTGTTCCTGTTTAACTATGTAAAGGAAATCATTAGTTTGCAGCTATTTCATGTTGGACAAATATGAAAGTTGTCCTGTTGATGGACCTAAGAGTCAGGTCATACCCAAAGTCAGTACGTTTGACCTTTTTTGTGAAATAATAAGAACGGAAAGGAAAAAAAAAACAAGCAGGAGTAGTATCATGCTTATTATTTTTCTTACATTCCTATGGGGAACACTTACGCTATAACAAACAAAAAATAAATAAATCTCGCTTTGGTAGGATGAGAGTACCTCATTGTCATATTCAGACGAAAGACAAAATACTGACCTGAAGGTAACATACCCCCCCCTGCTGCCGCTCCGCCGTGTGATATAGGGAACATAAAACATGATGAAGCTGTGTGATAGGACAAGAGAGGCCAATGACTGAACAAGGCTTTGATGGGCTTATTATTCTAACTCTGATTTATGGTAATTGACCTCTAAGTGGAACAGGTCATAATTAATGGTGAGGGGAAAAGGGCAGCGCTCTGTCTCTCATTGCTATGTCTGCTCCTGTCTGCCTCCCTCCACAAGAAGCAGACTGATCAAAACGGTCAATATTGGACTTGTAAATCCATATTTTTTAATATACAACAAAATACTTTGATCTTTTACGAACCCACTACTGTTTGGTATATTAAAGTGTTGAACCGTGTTAGCTGATGTCGTAAAGTTAATCACAATTAAACATACTATACATAATCAATTAAAGGATTATGTTTAAAAGTAATGAATAAAACGACCAAGCCACGGTTAAACCTAGTATATGGCTTGAGCAGGTGTCATGAATATGGTAAATTATGACCAAATTGTCACAAGGACAGTCAATGGTAGTGCCTATCATGAGAAATTCTGGATATTTGATTTGGATAGTGAATGTTCTGCATAAAAGATGCCATGTATATAATTGTTGACCAATCACAACAGAGCTGGGGGGTATACTACGAAGCAGGATTTTCGCTTAGCCGACTAACTTCAGGGAAAACTCCGGCTTTCCGGTCCTACGACGCTGGTTCTCTTTTTAGCAGGCTAGATCTCCATGGTAACTTATGCTGTGCGGCTAACCTGGGGGGTATACTACGATGCAGGATTTTCGCTTAGCCGGCTAAATTCAGGGAAAACTCCGGCTTTCCGGTCCTACGAAGCTGGTTCTCTTTTTAGCAGGCTAGATCTCCATGGTAACTTATGCTTAGCGGCTAACCTGGGGGGTATACTACAAAACTAGTTCAACCTATCCTGGATATGTTTTGAGTTATCCGGTTGACTTAATCCAAAAACAAAGCCGCTCTCGCTAAACTGTCCTACAACGCTGGTTATCAACTCATTTGCTCAAGCCAGCCGCATCCTATCTAGTTAGGTGCGCGTTTACATGACAGGGGTGGTATTTGGAGCATTCGACCAATCACAAACATGGAGAAGCGTACTGACAGCGCAGCGTCATACTACCTGAATGAAAAGTCAACTATAATATTAGACAAATATGAAGAAGTTAAACTTTAAACATCCATGACTTAAACACTTTATCCGGGATCAAAGCCACATAGCTGCACCTGCAAGGTGAATACAACTGGTAAAAGAAAAAGTGTTTCGTCAACTTAATGTGTTGCTTAAAATAATACTTCTGCATACAGTATGTGACACTGTGAGTGTTGCGCGGCCAGATACGGCTCAGCTGACTCAGATAAGGAAATATATGATACGATGTGATATGCCGCGGAGCGGACTGTACTGTTACTTTGATTCGGTTACTTATGTTGTGGCAGATATTTAAGTAAGCTTTCTTAACGCTAATGTTATAATAGTCAGATTGCTCTGAAGATGGGAGGTGATATTCTATTCATTTTCACGTTCACACAGTCGGTGATTTGAACTGCAACGGCAGTTTAAACTGTATTTCCTTTATCCTGTAATATGACTTGATCGCTTTAAACTCTGCACACTGTTGTTATCAGCTGTTCCACCATGGTTTCTACCTCAACCTGTAATAGATGTATCCTTATTGAAACGGTTACATTCAATACAAAATAAAATCAATGTGCAGGCTTGCACTGTTCTACATGAACAATACGGGCAGTTTATACATTACATAAATCAACAGTAGGTGGCGATATATGCTCCGAGTGTTTCGTCAACTTTATGTGTTGCTTAAAATAATACTTCTGCATACAGTATGTGACTCTGTAAGCGTTGCACGGCCAGATACGGCTCAATAAGCTGACTCAGATAAGGAAATATATGATATATTATGATGTGATACACTCACAGTGCCGCGGACTGTAGGCTACGTAATGTTACAAAAATAAAATCAATGTGCAGGCTTACGTGAACACTGTTCTACATGAACAATACGGGCTGTTTAATAAATCAACAGTAGCTGGCGATATATGCTCCAAGTGGAAGCGATTCGCCATTAAAGCAAAGAAGAAGAAGAACTCTGCACAGTTGATCCCTTATCCTCGAACATATCCTGCGTCGGAGCACAGACTAGGTTCCAGGATAAGTCACCATGGAGATCTAGCTCGCTAAAAAGTTAATCAGCTTCGTAGTACCGGAAATCCCAGAAGTTATCTTGCTAAACGAAAATCCTGCTACGTAGTATACCCCCCAGGTCCCGACCAGGTTAGGTTGCAGGCTAAGAGATCAACTCAGTGAAAGCACTGCCTGCTGACCAATCAGAGCTCCGTGTGCGGAGTTTAAAGCGATCAAGTCACATTACAGGAGAAAGGAAATACAGAAAAACTGCCGCTGCAGGAAAGACGGCCGGCAAAAATCACCGACTGTGTGAACGTGAAATTGAATAGAATATCACCTCCCATCTTCAGAGCAATCTGACTATTATAACATTAGCGTTAAGAAAGCTTACTTAAATATCTGCCACAACATAAGTAACCGGATCAAAGTTACGGTCTATATGCTGTAAAATGTATTATCTCTTCGATTTACACACGGCATCTATTGCACGTCTGTCCGTCCTGGGAGAGGGATCCCTCCTCTGTTGCTCTCCCTGAGGTTTCTCCCATTTTTCCCCTTTAAACTGTGGGTTTTCTCCGTGAGTTTTTCCTTGTACGATGTGAGGGTCTAAGGATAGAGGGTGTCGTTTTTCTCATACTGATATTCTGAACAATCTGTGCTGTTGTATTTGCTGTAAAGTGTCTCTACTGTAGGCTATTTTTATTATATGTACAGCACTTTGGCTCGACCAAAAATCGTTTATAAATGTGCTATATAAATAAAACTTGATTTGATTTGATTTGAAAGTAACAGTACAGTTCGCGGCATATCACATCATAATGTATCATATATCTCCTTATCTGAGTCAGCTGAGCCGTATCTGGCCGTGCAACACTCACAGTGTCACATACTGTATGCAGAAGTATTATTTTAAGCAACACATTAAGTTGACGAAACACTCGAGTCAAATGTAATTAAAGTCAGATCGTGTCTTAGACGGGGCAGTGATATCATAAACCTGTTAATGTACGCATTCAAACACTTTTTCTGTTACCAGCTGTATTGACCTTGCAGGTGCAGCGATGTGGCTTTTATCCTGGATAAAGTGTTTAAGTCATGGATGTTTAAAGTTTAACGTCTTCATATTTGTCTAATTATATAGTTGACTTTTCATTCAGGAAGTATGACTCGCTGCGCTGTCATTACGCTTCTCCATGGTTGTGATTGGTCGAATGCTCCAAATACCACCTTTTTCATGTGAACGCGCACCTAACTAGATAGGGCACAGCTGGCTTGAGTGATCCACTTGATAACCCGTGTCGTAGTACCGTTTAGCGAGAGCGCGTATGTTTTGGATTAGGCCAACCGGCTAACTCAAACATATCCAGGTTAGGTTGAACCAGCTTCGTAGTATAGGCCCCTGGTTTCAGACAGAGGGTGAAAAGAGGTGCTGCAGCACAGGCAGTATGAGACAAATAAAGAGCTTTTTGAACATTAAAGCATGGAGACATGTCCCAGACACTACATACTGATATGAACCTGCAAATGAGCACAATAGGGCCCCTTTAACTAATCACCCCCAACAAAGCTCCAACTCTGTACTTACATGCGATTGGTATTGATCTTTACATATCACACCAGGCAAGAAATGGGATAAGGGAACTTCCTAAAATGTTAAACTTTCTTTTAAGTTCACAGCTTTTACTTCTATTTTGAGCAAACGAGTTTAATAAGTGAAAATAAATGTTGAACACAGTTTTTGTGCGATCATAGCTGGAACTGTCTTTCCTCTTGTTTTGCTTTTTGTCATTTGTCATCCCTCCTTGTTGTTGTTGTCTTTTGTCATTCCTCCTTGTTGTACACTTCTGTTTCGCTGTGCTCCTCTGACACACTCCTGCCTTCCTTCTGAGGAGATGAGCAAATTACTTCTCCCAGAGAGTCAGTGACTCGGAGTGAGCTGGGCCCAATCTCCCCTCTTCTTTTTATTCCTCCTTCATTCTCCCCCTCCAATTCCCTCGTTCCTTTTCTCCTTCCCTTCTCCTGCCCCTTTCTTCTATTCCATCAGGGCTTCATCATCCCGCTCTCATTTCCTAAAGCAGGCACTGCAGGGTAGCCCAAAGCACCTCCTCCTCTTCCTCCTCCCATCACACCTCTTCTTGCAGGTGGAGGATGAAGTGATTAGGACAGGGACAGAGGAGGAGGTCTGGGACGGGGATTGCTGGGCAAGGATGAGCTGACGATGGAGATGAGCTTTGTTGTGTCTCTTTGGTTCTGATGGAGCAGATGGAGACAATTGGAGAGGAGGGGGATTGAACACTGGATGAAATCTGCATGATGTATGTGCTCTGAATTGTACCTCTTCTTACCCTTTCTCCTCCAGTTACATTATGTTCTTCTTTGTTGTACTGTACTCTCTATAGAGTGGTGCAGTGATGATGTATGTCTGGAGACCGACCCTGATGTTAGCATAGCAACGGCTCCCTCAACAAAAAGCAATGGGATTTCCCCATTGGCTTTCGTTATATTACAGAAAAGCTTTGTGAACAAAAACACAGGTATCATACTTAGCACGTTTTGTTCAGCAGGATCATCTCCACAAATAAAAATGACTATACATGTTTTGAAGCATTAATGCAATCGTCAGAAATAGAAAGCTAGCGCAATGCTATAAAGGAACTACATCACGGTTGCATGGCTGCGCATCACCACTGCTAAGCTAAAGGCGGCTAATCTTTAGTGTGATGACATATAGTAATTTATATTATCACTTGTAAGCAACCGCCATTTAAAAAAAGCATAGAAGCTTCAGACATTCACCAGTGGTGTATTTAATGACTTGTTATGTCTTTGTTTTAACCACAGACCTTATTTCAGGCAAGTGAAATCCAGATAATGTTGTAGGCCTACTGGTTACAAACCGAAACCAAGTTACCCAACCAAGACGCTAACATGCTAACGGACTCATTGTTCTTCGCTAAGATGAAACCCATAAAAATTGACCAGATCTCTCTACCATTCCCCTCTGCTTCCCCCTTTTCTTTTGCATCCTTTCTCC
>CALSBZ010000022.1:1901703-1913637 GCA_943591055.1 Gobionotothen gibberifrons | reverse complement strand
AACATTAAGCTGTCTGTGGCTCTTTTTCCTGCTGTAACTACGCACATTTCCCCTCCGTGGGACTAATAAAGGTATTCTGATTCTGAATACTTTTATTTCTGTAAGATGTGAGGCCAGCAAGAACTGAAGAGAGAATATTAAGATACAAACTGCTAAAGTTTACTGCCCCAAGAGATCATGGACAACACAAAGATGTACCTACTGTAGCTTGTAAGTCATTTTGAAAAGCAAAATGACTTGTTCTCTAATTCATATGTTTAGTTGAGCTAGCTTTTTTAATAGTCAATGAGGAGTTCTGGAGATGTCACCCACCTTCCCCATCATTCTTCCTAATCCTCTTCCTCTCTTCTCCACATGAGCAAGAAGCCTGTAAGAATGTAGCTTTCAATAAGCCAAACCATTGTAGGTGCATTGGCTTCGACACACTTCAAGTGCCATATACAGAAGTCATATTTTATTTAATTCTTTCGCCAAGGTTTTCAGTTCGCAGATGTGTAGACTTTCTGTTGTCCTTATTATAATGTGGAACTTTTTCCCGCCTTTTTTGAGCCAGGATGTGTTTTTGTTGAGGGGTACCTGAGTCCCACTTGCAGTAGTGAGCCAATTGGCAGATGCAGAGTAAAGTGTAGTGCTGTCGAGTATGGTTTAACCATGTCCTGGATGAAGGGAGGGTAGTTGGTAGTAAAGGACAGTTGGTGGTCAAGTGTCACAACACCTGATAGTCAGGTTATGGATGGGAGAGTCCTTCCCTGGAAAGAAAGCAATACTTGTTTGTTTTTGTTTCAAGTGTGTGTACCCCTGAGAGATGTAACCATGCCAAGCAGAGATGCGTGCGACTACCTGGGACAGACCGGGGAAAATACACAATCCGTTGTGTATCATTTGCGTAGCTGTGGTAGGAGAAGCAAAAAGAACAGATGACATACAGTAGGTGAGTGAATTGGTGTATCGAGAGAACAAGTGGGGGCCCTGTACAGAACCCTGTGGGACCCCAGTGATAAGTTTACAATGGTCAGACACAGATATTCTCCAAGTTTCACTGTATGTTGGGTATATAAGGGAGGATGTGAGTAGGAAAATGTTATTTCTCTGATTTACTAGGCATAAAGGTATCCATATTTCTCAAAATGACACAGAGTGTGTGGTACCATTCTGCAGCCTAACTTTCAAATATGAAAGAACTACGTATGTCACACCAGTGACATTGGAAGTCTATAAAACTACAAGCAGGCCATAGATCACTCTCTTCTTTTGCTGCCTCTCAGCTTGATGCCTGCCTGTCATCAGTCTGACAAGGGAGGGGGGGGGGGGGGGGGGAGATCTCCCAGAAACATGCTGAGAGACTGAGAAGAGAAGATCCATCTCAGTCCAATTCACATGGCACCAAGGTACAGAGAGCTGTCAGCCAAGTCCAAGCAAACCTGCTACTTTCCCGCCATTTAAAACAACATCTATTCTTCTGAACGTGGCAGGTGAAACAACTAAATATTGGTTGTTTCCCCTCCCTCCGGTATGTAAGGCGTATAGTAATCATAGATAACACGGCAGGGTCCGTTACAGTTTGTTATCATCTGATTTCAAATAAACAAAGTCTTGGCTTTCAGAATATTAAACTTGTTTCGGCAAATTCAGATGATAAATACAACTTTGAAGCTTGTAGCGGCAGAATTACAAGCGGAGAACGGAGTAACTTGACGTCACAGCAGGCATAACAACAGCCGGTGTTTCTCGTGAGTGTTTTCCCCGGGAAACAAACACAATACACACAAACACAAAAATACACAAACACACACACGTATACACACACACACACACTCGCGAGCTTCCCCCAGACCAGTAATCCAAACCAAAATATCTTCCCTCCATAGTAATTTGATCATTTGCTCCGCTAATAATCAATCAGATCGATGGATTCCAGAGAAGAGGAAATTCTGAGAAGCTTCTCAAAATGATGACTCGGTGACTGTCATTATATAATTAAGCAATAGCTCACGACAGGCCGTGGTATATGCTCATTATATCACAGCTAAGGGGCGTGGTTCGGCCCGACGCGAAGCGGAAGGTCGACAACCCTCTTAGCTCTCTAATTTAAATAGCTTTTATTAGTAAATAATGATTTTCAAAATAAAATAGTCCCTCCGTTGCCTTCTGCACGAAACATGCGAGGTGGTTGCGATGCAACAACACTAACAGCTAGCGAACATATTAGACAGAGAGCGTTGATCCATTATTTGGCTATTTATTTACATTCATTTGTATGTTGCCGTTTATTGTGCACACACTGAAAAACTGTCCAGGATCAGTAGCATGGCTTACGTGGTTACTTGTATAGGTTGAGGTTGTTCTAGGCTGTTGCTTGGCGTGGCGAGAATATTGCTCCACTTTCGGCTTCCAGTAGCTCTGGAGAGAGCTTTCGCACCTGTGACCACTAACGGTCATAATTTCTCTGCTTTGCTTCAAGACCCGCATCAGAAAGCTTTTGAATGGTGGTACTTCTCCAGTTGGTCTACCTGCTCTTCACGTAGCTCTGCATGTCGTCGTTTAGGTGCATTTTTTCTGGAGATAGGCACTCCTCAATCCACTCCTCCATAGTAAGACCCCCCGGAGGTCGAAGTTAATCTTAAATGTTTCCATTTTATGCTTTGTAAATTTGTTTCGTAACGGAAGAAATGTAAATATATTTATAAAACGATTGGTCAATAGCGTTTTTGCGGACCTCTTTGATTACAGATTTGAAAACATCGCTGCTTGCTTTAAAAGTAGCACAATTCATTATGTCAAACCTTGGAAAGTATCTAGATATCCCTGCCCTAATGCCAAAGGAACTGCACACTGAATATGTTTTGCCGTTTGATGTCTATGTCTGGGCCGCTGCGTAAAAAGGAGGGTTTCTGCCCCGTTACTTCTCCGCTGCTTTCTTGTTCCAGTTTGAAAAGCAAGCAGTTTGCTTTTCAGCCCACCTGTATACTGTTTTTCTCAGACGCGGAGGGATACTGACTTGTTGTGAAAAGTAACTTACAATTCTACCCGTGGTATACGCTCAGTATATCACGGCTAAGAACCAATCAGATTGCTTGATTTGACTTGTCCGTTTTATAATGTGACATATTTTGCTTAATATGTGGAGTACAACAACAATCCTGATATCATTAGAAAGCTAGGAATCTCCTCTTTCCAACAGTGTATACAACTCAAAATGTGTCTTCGGGTCAATGTGACTGATTTCGATGGAGCAGGTCAACAATTTTTAGCAAAACGAAACATACGGGTAATAACAAAGGCTCTGAATTAGCCCTGAGCGAAAAAATGCTAACGCAGTTAGCACTGAACTCAAGGCAAAATACCCTTATTACTTATCGGATCTGCGCAAACAAGATATCGATTAGCAAACTGAGATTCCACATATTCCAGACATATAAGTATCATCACTGAGCGATCAGAACAGACATCAAAACACGTAGCTTCACGGAGGAAACACGGAGATATTCTTACCTTAGCTGTTGTTCTGATCAAAAGTTGTGTTCAATGGCATCAAAAAAGCCAATGTGTCTGTGTCAATTTGAAATGATTACTGATAATCCATCTTCATATTTACTAGTTTGAGCCTAGGTTTCAGTTTTCAGTTTTCAGAGCGTAACATAGCTTTCGACTGCGTGCGCGTCACACTCACTCCTCAATGGTAACGTGTGTGTGTTTGTGGAACTTCCCCTTCGATTATATTGGCTCTAACAAGGGATGCACCGAATATTCGGCCACCGAAAATTATCGGCCGAAAATGGTTAAAAAGGCCCTTTCGGCTGGCTTTCGACCGAAAAAATATCACCGAATGTCAGAGAACAGGGTTACGTTGGTAACCTAACGTGTTGTTGTGATGACGCGGCGAAAAGCACAGGGCGCGACCATGCTCGCGGCTGGCTCACAGCCAACATGTCTGCCGCTTGGAGATATTTCAAAATATCAGAGAAAGAGGCGCGGATTGCGATTTGTAAAACGTGTTCAGCTGACATTTCTCGAGGGGGTGTAACTGCAAAGACTTTCACCACTTCGGGATTACTCCACCACTTGAAATCAAAACACCCGGACAAATATGCAGAGTATGATCAAATCACTAGCGCACAGAAAAAAAAAGTCCTTCCCAGCACCCCGACTCCTTCTGTGGCGGACCTTATTGGAAAGGTAAAAAAGTTATGTGAGTTATAATTCACCATCTCAGGTTATCATTAGGGGGAAATGACAGCAGCACAGTGTTCAATATATTGTACTTTCGGTATCTAAATGATACAATGTTGTTTACATTGCTCATGAGGACAGACCACCTTATTTGCAGATTCTTGAAATTGTAATTTAATTTGTAATTGATTGTGGATTTTGTATCCAGCTTTCACTTTATGTATCTTTATACAATGTTTACTACTTTGCTTATGAGGACAGACAGCCTTATTTACAGATTCTTGAAATTCAATTGTAATTTCATTTGTAAATAGTTACATTCATGTGGATTTATCCAGTTTGCACATTTGTATGCATGCACTTATAGGTGCATTTGTTGTTGTTGAAGGCCTGGCTGTTACAGTCTTTATTTACACTATTTTGTTGTAGGCCTACTGGCCTAGATGTTTATGCAGTTTTAAAGTACCTTGGCTTTGTTCTGAATGCACTTTGTTGTAGTTATCCTACAGAGAAAAGAAAATGCACTTGACTTGGAATGAATGTACTGTATGCATTCAAAAGTGCTGAATAAATGTTTTATGGACCCATAATAGTGATTATTATTTAAGTTAAGTTTTGCCATAATCATGTCTTTTTCCATAATCAGGTAGCTGAACAACATTGGTAAAAAATGTATACATTATATATATATATATTTCTATTAATCATTTTCCGGCATTCGGTTTTCGGCCAACTATTTCCTATTTTCGGTATCGGTTTCGGCCAAGGATTTCCCATTCGGTGCACCCCTAGCTCTAACGGTTCAAAAGAGATGTCAATCACCAAAATCGACCAATGGGTTCCAGAGAAATGGCAAAAACACCCAAATGAATTTATTTTGCTAAACCTCTCTAAAAAGGTCAAATGTCACTTGTTTTGCATCAATCTTGATACAGGGTACTTCTTATATGTTGTAGTTTGGATTCCTAAAGCTTTTAGTCTACCATCCCATCATTCAAGGGTGGTTTTCACTATAAGTAATGTTTTTTTTTTGGACGGACACTATGATTTACATTTTTTTACTATGTTCAATCTGAATTTACTTTAAAATAAAAAAAATCTATATTGATTCTGACTTTTCGACATCCAACTCACAGGTTTATCATTGCTTTGAGAAAAAAATATTATTAATTTACCCCTTTTAGAAGTGAAGATATGGTCATTTGTTCTGGGAATGTAATTTCTGAAAAACAGGCTCGGGGCTTAACTGGTTAATACATTCTCCAGCCTTGCTTTCAGTGGAAACATTTAATCATAATTTGTTCATTCATATGTATTTGATTAGTTACGTTTTGTAGTTATTAGTTGATAAAACATTTCATTTGTAAAGCACTTTATCTGAAATATATCGGTAACAACCTTCAAAATAACAATATCCATTATGCCTATCAAATTTTGATGGGTCGTTTCCTGAGGTATTACATTCTGATAGTCAATATAACAGTTTTTTGATCTCTGTCCTTCACATTTTGTTCCAATTCATGTATTTATGATACATAACAAGAGTATCAATACATATTTTTGTATACATTATTAAATCCGCTACGAGCAAATCATGATACCCATTGTTTGTTTCTCTCTTTCTTTAGTTATGCATGAGGGTGTATGGCCAACCCATGCCTTCGAATTACACGGTTTTATCTGACTTTTTTGTAAGAAATTAATTATTCATCCTGTTTGACATTTTGTCTGGTTTATTTTTACTTTCGAGCATTGTTGGCCCCATATTTGGAAAAGGAAAAAGTGCAATGTGTGTCCCAAAGTGTTCTCATTCCAACTGCAAAGAAAATCATTATAGGAGGACCAATCGGGTTTTACCTCTTAACCTCATGTGATCTCACTGCTCTTTGGCTTGGTTTTAAATCAGATGAACATTTTACACCAACGGCTCCCACATTAGACAGTTAACTTTATGAAAGAAAACTGCACAGCTCAAGATCATTTGTTTTCAAATAATTAATTGTATTATTAGATGCAAAATGTTCCTATTATAAGGATTTGTATTCATTAATATATTGGTTAGAAAAACCTTCTGAATTGTATCAGACAGTGGACATCTTTAATGTTGCAAGTGTTTTAGTCTACTAATTCAAACATGATAAATAGTTTTAATGTAGTTGAATAACTTTATTCACTAATAAATACTAGAAAATGCAACAAGGTTAATCGTTCAAAGTCTTGTGACCCATTTAATGTTGCTTAAAAAGTATCCTCAAGTCTTAGATCTTCAAAAAAGAGTGTGTTTGAATAAATGTAATAACTCCTACCCTTTGCTTTTCATTGACAATGACAAAGGGCTTAGGCTGAAACTTAAAAAAAGAGGTAGAAATATGTTTTTCTGGGTTTTGTAGCTGAAAGTATGCATACTGTAAGTTGTAGTTGACCAAAAAACATGTATAGCATTTACATAAATTGAAGGTGCATCAGACTGCACAGCTCAATGTAATGGGGGTGCAGTCGCTTATATGCATTCGAATGAAGTTGTTGAGGAGTGTAGGGACAGTGTTCACCACCAAGGACCACATACTTTGAGAGAAAGCAGAATACAACCCATCTCCAATTTGTCGGATCATTGGTTGCATGCTAACACGCTAACATTTCAGTTTGTAATGCCAACACTATAACATGAATTACTACCAAACACAAAATACAGCTGATTGGAATTGGTTTTGCATGTATTTAGTCATACAGCCTATTGCTGTTTCAACCAGGGTTGGGAGAGTTACTTTAAACCATTCCATTACAATACAAAAATGTAATCAGTAACCTTTTATTTGAGTAGTGTATACACCAAAAAAGAAACACAAGAGCAGATGCTAACAGAAAATGTTCTGTTATAGTTTAATACAAACAGTTAAGGTCACCCACACTATGTTAATGAACATATAGGTTCACCTACTGAATTAAAAACAGAACAAATGAACCAAAGAAAGTGAAAACCATAAAGCAGATTCATGCAGTATTCACACTTAAAGTATTAGCCTACAGAACATTACAGTTTACAGAGAAAAAATACAACAAACACTATATGTTAATTTGAGTTTTTTAATAACATTGTCATCCTGCTAGTAATACCAATTTTTTAAGAAATGTAACAGTTATGTGATAACATCTTTTGATGTAACTGTAAGGAAATGCAGTTACCTTTTTTTGTATGGTGATTGCGCAATCCCATTACATGTAACCCATCACTCCCCACGCCTGGTGACAACCACCAGTACACACAAACAAACACTTACACACTCACTTCTGGATAATGCAGTGAATCAGGCAGTGATCAGCAGTCCCAGCGTTTTCTGTTGAAACCAGCCTCTGATTACATGTCAGCTTGGCAATGAAAAACACACCCACTAATCGACTTATCAGTGAATGAATGTTGCCATTAATTGATTTGCCAGAATGCAGATTTGGCCGCTGTGGTTTGGGATTAGAATCATGGACTAATAAAAGTGACCCCCCTTGTTATTGCCTCAGCTAACAGAGGGGAATAAGGGAACATGGAAGTAAGTTGTGAGCAGAAAAGCCATACGAACTGGATTAGTTGTATACAAGGAGGAAAACCATTGCATCTATACATGCCTTGTGCAGCTAACCCCACAACCCTGGCCTCCCAAGACACACACACACACACACACACACACACACACCCCTACACCTACACACACGCACACACACACGCACACACACATTAAAACACACAGACATAGAGCCTAAGGGCAATGGCAGAAAAGCTGCTGACCCGACTGTTTCTCTACTCCCCAGGGGGTCTGTTACGGAAAGCCATATAAGAAACTAAATAAACAGGTCTCTTACTGGCCTTCGATGCCTTACTCTATTTCTACTGCCGATGGTATTGAATGTCTCGGAGGTGAAAGGTCACAGGGCAGCTTCAAGTACAACGGGGGAAGGGTCTGTGTTTGTGTGGTTGCTCTTATGCAACTTGACGCTTGGTTTGAGACAATTATAGCTCAAACATCTAGTGTTAGATATATCAGAATCAGAATCAAGTTTATTGCCAGGTACATTAACACATACAAGGAATTTGCTTTGGTATCTGGTGAGTTGCAAAGAAATATATAAGGAACATTCCAAATAAGTAAAAAATAAGAAATATTTGCAACATTACTACTACACAGTAGATTTTATTAAGAATGGGTTTTCTTGCCGATGGAAATACTGTCCATCTCTCTGCTTAGGAGGAATTGAAAGAGGTTGCTAGAGAAGAGATGTTTTGCTTTATCATGTTATCAACAAAACACGACCATTGGTGTGTTTCAATTTGTTTACTTTTGTACCTACATTTACTGTTTTGAATGTGTCCAAATGCAAAGTATGGCAAAATGTATCGCACTAACAGTTCCCGTACTGTAACTCTGGCGGTCTAAAAGATGAGTTTTGAACGCTGGACACTTTTTACACTCCGTTATCGAAGTCTTGACTATGTACAGTGGCGACTGGTCATTAGGTGTCAGCAGAAAGTATTAAAAATAATCATTACAAAAAAATTCTAAATAAATAAATTAAAAAATATAAAATATATTTTAAGATCATGTTTAATCATCTGATTCGTCTGTACATTGCTGTTTTAGTCTGTTTTCTTCTAATTCGTGTCTACAGTGTGCCTATTGAGCCGTTTTGAACGATGTGGGACAAAACCTGATCTTGCCCTCCCTATCACTGTCAAAGTGAACGGTGACTGTAAAAACTACACTGCGCATGCTCAGAGTATTTTCCTATTTAGTGTTTGTGGCAAAAAAATAATGACCGGAGGGGCATAGAGCTGCCATCCCCACCATACGTCATCTCACATCATTCAGAGCTGATTGGCTGTAAGCACGTGTGCCGCGAAAAGTGTAGTGTGTGAAGAGGAGACGAGAGAGAGCAGCGGAAACCCGGAAGTAAGCTGCGCACGGGTTCCCGCGACAAAAACAATGATATTTCTCCATAGGATTTTAGAAAATAGCTCGAAATAAGAACTGTGGGAAACGGTTAGATAAATGCACGTTTTGTTCAGCCGGATAATATCCACATGTCTACCATACTTTTATGATTTTCGAATCATAAATCTATCGATTAGATTTGAGATTTGACTTTTGAAACTACAAGAAGATAAGGAGGACTTTTAGAAAAAAGTAATAGAGATTTTTGTCCAGAGGGATAGCATGGACTTCATCTTCAAGTCAAGGTAAGACCACAATTTTATTGGAAATGGGATCTTACTAAGAGAGAACAATCCAATATTTAAATGATAAAATGACATTTTTGAACTGTATGTTTTAAAATTAATCGAAGCATCAGACTAAAATAATAGAATATTTTGATTTAGGTCAAAATATAATATTTGTAAACCTGAAGAGTCAGTGCCAGTGCCTCACCATCCATGAACCTCACTGCATGTCACTGCAGAAGTTTATATAAACATCTACGTTTTTTGTGCCCCACCACTTTTGTACATATAGAAACGCCACTGACTATGTAGCATAAGCTAGGCGATTGCAGTTAGTAAACTCAGCCTTACACAAATACAAGTAATACATGTTTTTTTTTACCAGATAAGTAACCACTATAGGCTACTGGTGTCGGAAAATAACCCAAAGTTAATTTTATAACGTTAAATGAGCAGCCTATAATGATTTGTTACTGCGAACGGTCCTAGCTAGCTAGCTATCAAGCTATCAGCTGAGGGGAGGGCACAGCAGCCGTGTGCGATTTGAAACAAAACTGCACAGTCAAATTTTACATATTTGCACAGCGAACGTGGCACGGCTGTATACCCTCAGGGAAGTATACAAACTGATAGACAGCACCAAAAAATTGATGATCTGGTCAATGTGTTGTTTTCAAGACTGATATTTAAAAAAAAATGTTTTGTGAGATATGACAAAACCTTTGCGAGATCTCGCAAAACCCCTTTGCGAGATCTCGCAAAAGTTTTCATTTAGCTCAATGTACTTCCTGGTCAGTTCGGCAACACAGAAACCACAACAATGGAGCGGTTCGTCGATTTTACTGTGAGCCTGGCCTTAAATATAAAGATATAACATCAGTGCTTGGCAATAGGCAAATAAGTGAAAGACACCTCAAGAGAACACTCAGAGCGAGGGGACATGCACATCGCAAAGCATACTCTGAGCTGAGTTATTGACAGATTCGAATTTCGCGGATCAATAACTCATGACTTTACAATCATAGCAAGGTAGGCAACGAGCTACAGAGTCGTTTTTATCAGAACAGTTCGATACGCGCAGCCATCCGAGCTAAACTTCAAGAATTGGTCACAATCTGCAGCTGGAGGAGGGAGAGGAGTGCTTAGGGACCGTCTACAAACTGCAACAGGGTTTTGCGAGATCTCGCAAAACATTATATATATATTTTTTTCAAAATATATTTTTTTCTTCTCCATGTCCCCTAGGGGGCTCCGTACTGTGTAACTGGTAAAGGCACGTGTTATAATTCATTTTGTATGTGGTTTGAAACATAGATATATATATATAAACACTATAGATGACTCACCCGCACTGCTGGGCAATCGAGACCAGGGCTGAAGTCGAATAGTCCATTTAGCTTAGGAACCTTCCTAACGGAGTGAAATGACCCGGAAGTCCCTCAGTGGCAGCCATGATAAGTGCCGTTCGAATTCTCTAGAATGATAGGAAAGGAGGTTTCAAACTTCCTTTATAACCTCCTTTAGCCTAGGAACCACTGGACCTCCCTTACCGAAAGGAGAGGAGAAAATGCTGCCCCACAATGCCTTGCGGCCGCAGCATTTGCCGTCACACAACAGTCGGCCGTTCACGGAAACAACCGATTATGACCGAGAAATTACATCATGAAAGTTACGGTGCTTATTAAGCTTTTTAAAACGTAGGTAGCAACTTGCCAAAGTGCTTTGTTTTGAACGTTCATCAGTATTCTAATCAAAAAGAGAAATATGAACGTTAGTTTTTACTGAAATGATCAAATAAAGTCAACATTTCACAGTCTTTACTGAGCTGTGTGGGGTTTGTTCAACTTTTAAAAGATGTTTGAATGGTGATATACACAGTGATAGATGTTAAGGACTAACGTTTATAATAAATAAATTTGTATTGATTTTAAGATATTTTCATAGTTCATACAATCATACATATTGGGATCATTTGTATTAATGTGGACCGGAGGGAGAGGGTGACGAGCATACGTTTCACTTTCCTTTTTTATTTCAATTCCAACTTTGGTCATGAAGAATATGTTTCTCTGTTGTCCACGTTCATAAAGCATAAAGCAACAGCATCAGAGTACGGTGCAGAGATGAGTTTACAGTAGTCCCTCGTTCTTATTAAACATCCATGTTGTAGTCCGCTGTATAGAAAACTATAGTTTCCATAGTGTCCCCACAGCAGCAGACGCACATTGATGACGTCCGCTGGCGCATCATAAACACGTTGGATAGTGAAAGTGCAGTCGGATTCTCTAAAGCACCGCAGTCTCTTCTCCTAAATCCTTTTGAATTCTCCTATCCACTATCCCTTAACCCCGTGACGTTTCACTCAGAGGTCAAGGAATAGACGATAGGGTTAGACGTTAGGAGCTGATTTTTGGATTATCCGACCGCAACCCGACGTTGCCACATGGCGGCCATCTTGCCACAGGCAGCTCGCTCATTCATAACATTATGTATATGGTCCACTATTTAAATAACCGTAGATTGCTACATTTTCAACCAATTTTCAAACGGTTTGGTTT
>CALSBZ010000022.1:1883456-1896331 GCA_943591055.1 Gobionotothen gibberifrons | reverse complement strand
GTGTGTGTGTGTGTGTGTGTGTGTGCGTGTGTGTGCGTGTGTGTCAGGCCCACTACATGCAACATAGTGTTTTCCGAGAGAAGACTCCATCAAACCTCGCTCTCATAGTGTGAGAGATGTCTTTTTTTCCAGACACATGGATAGATGGAGGGAGAGAGGGGAGGTATCACAACCTGTTGAATATTTTACAAGTCTACACTCTACTACCCCACAGCTAGAAGTCCCCGATGGTGTGAAAGTGTGTGTGTGTGTGTGTGTGGGAGTAGAGGAGAGAGATTCAAGTTTGACAGCTACCACCGAGGATATCTCAGGACTTCACATCTCGGGTCTTCAAATGTGAGTCATGGCCGTTTCATGCCAACTGCACTAATTCATACTCACACCGTACCAGAGTCAGAGAGAGAGAAGATAAGACAGGGAGTGGAGTGTTCCCTCCTGCAAACACAAACATTGGAACTGAATGTTCAATTCAGTGTAGCCATGCACCAAAAGGCTGTCTCTGGACAATTTAAGTTGACCGTCACAGGAAGCTGTGTCCCCCAAGATGAACACCATGGTGCTTCGCCTTTTTGGCCCACAGGTTCTCAGTCCTAGTTGTTTGTGTGTGCACACCAGGCATCGGTTTGTTAATTTGAGTTATATTATGAATCCTAAACATTCACAACTCCTTTTATTTAGCACATGGAACACTCAGGGCTAACATTATGTCTGACATCTTACTCAAATATGAACTGTCAGTGGTTCCCAATCTGGGGGGCGCGCCAGATTGTATTTACAGTACTTGAGTATGTCATGTGTGCTAGCAGCCCATAATCCACACTATACATAAAATAAATCAATGTTAATTCGGTTTCCAATTTGTTTAGTTTTTCCCTTAAAAAAGAACAAAAATAAACTATAAAAATACTGTTAAAGTACCGGATCGATAAAACGTATTTGTAATTGTTTCAATTAGGCCTCATTATTTCACAGTGGAGCAGGATCATCTGCCAATACAAGCACTTTTGTTCATGTTCAATCCATAATAAAATATAAAAGTATAGTTGGATCTTTTTGTCTTGTTATTATGTATGTTTGTACAACTATATACAATTAATTCTACCAATCTCGGTGGGAACCGGGTTAGAGGGGTCTCGGAAATATTTCCAATTACCCAAGGGGGGCCTGACTGAAAAAGGTTGGGAACCACTGGCCTAAGGGATGCATTCTCGTCATTAATTCATGTCTGTTTGACAATACGTTCATTTAAGTGGTATTTTTGGTCACTGCAATCATTTATCCATTTTGTCCTTAATGGCTAGGAAGAGAATCAGCAATGTTAGTGTGATTAATAAGGGACAACATCTACAGTCGTCTTTAAGTGCAAGAAACAATATCGCAAAGTTTAAAGTGCATTTTTCCACAAAACAAGGACTGTGGATTGTGTCACATCACAGTTGTTAGGGGACAGGAAATAATTTCTTCACATCCAGAACCCGAGGAGAAAGCATTACAAAAACCTGAGTGCTCGAGTTGACTGCCTGAACTAGCTCGCAGGCTTCGCCCCATTCATGTAGTATACTATGTCTGGCCCTTGGGTTAACCATCCAATATTTGTACCTTTTAAACCATCCACGACCTGACCACCTCCTACGTAACAAACACTCCCACAACCACATGTCTAGAATTTGGTGACTCAACAGCACAGCCTTTGCTTTTGCTAAAGCCATGCCTGACAATGTGTCACGGGTCGCAGCTGCTGCTTGACACCTCTTTGAAAGGTGACGGCCATCATCACGGATTTCATCATTTTAAAGCTCTTTATCAGTCATCGAGCAATATTCATCAATCAGCTGAGCAGATCTGGAAACAACGACATGCAAACTGGCAAACACACACACATGCCCCTCATAAGACACATGAGGGAAGACATTGAAATAGCTGTACACACACACTCAGTGTCATTACTCACTCCACGATAGAGACAACACCCGTGTCTTTTATCAATCCATCCCCATCATCCCTCACTCAGTATCTCTGGCCTCGTCTGTGGGCGTCATGTATCACTCGTCCTCCACGCTGACAGGCCATCCCTCCGTCCGCTGTGATGGAGTACGCTTTGGTGGACAGCCGGATCCCTAAGCAGACACATGATGTTCTGATGTGCTCAGCTGCAGGCCGACGGATTGTAGTCCCATTGATCAGCATTGTGGTTTGGTTGTCGAAACCTCTAGAAGAAATGCAGTTTCTATTGACATATATGCCAGACAGGGAGGGGCCACTGGACCTCTATGAGGAGCACTTGAAGATCACACAGCATATATCAATCTTCTGCACTCTCACTCTGAGGCTTAACCAGTGTTAGCCACATGGAGATTTATCATCCGAGAACACCGCAAGTTCACAATTTTTTAATGAAAAAGAAATGTAATAGTGTTAATCACAATACTAGTATTTACTTGTTTTTTGGGGGAGATATAACAAATACACGCAGTGGTGTAGTGGGCGTTGGACGCGGGGGTACCCCCACTTATTTGGAGCATGATCTTTTTTTCAATAGTCTAATAAATATAAAATCATTGCCAGTGTTATCAGTTGCAAGTGTGTATTTGTTGTAATAATGACAAAAACATAATACATTTCACAGTAATTATAATAAAATATAAAAACGATTTCCTTAAAAAATGATGACTCGTCATCACGCTCGTCATCACGCTCGTGAGCCCGCAGCTCGCCGTGGGTGCGCCGTCTGCTTTTTGCAGTACAGTAACTAAAGTAGGACTAAGCATACCGGTAGTTTCTGTGGACCTGTCTGCCCGTTTTGTGAGTGCACTGCGCGTGTGTGCACTTGTGTGGCATTGTTTGGACCTAATTAAAATAGTGTCCCCCCAGTAAAGAAATCCCCACTACACCACTGAATACACGTGTGGTGTTGCACAAAACAAATTCATGACAAACCAGTTGGAGAAATCATAGGGTTTATTACTTTATTAAAACATGATTTCTGAATTATTCTTTCTAACAATTTTCCGACAAAACGAGATGTCAGAGAGAACTGCTGTGATTCCCTTCTGTATTGTGCGCTACACATGGTAGATTGTATACTGCGAGTGCTATCTGTTCCTACAGTTTTGACCATGTTTGCTATATCCCACTCAAGAAACGGGCGCATGCTTCACCAACATGTCTTTCCTCTATTTTCACCACACCCAAAGCAAATGAGTGCAGTTTCCATTTGTCACGGATTAGGTGTACCGTTGCTGCGTACTCATGTCTAGTAGCCGGCAGTCAGTGGAATATATGTAGCTTGTGCAGATTTGACTATTCTTTGCCTTTTCACTGCCATGCAATAGAGTGGTGACGTAATGACTCCTAAAACCTGGAAACTATTTGGCCTTTTACTAGTCAATGTTTTTTTTAACAAACCTGAAATAAGGTCTTTTGTGAAAAGAAGCTTACAAGATTTTCACATTTTGTTATAACAATGTTGACATCAAATACATCAGTAAATATTCCACTCTTGAATGTCCGAAGCTTGTGCCTGGTGCCAAAGAAATCCCGCCACTCAGAATCTCATTGCTATTGTCTAGCTGCACTCACCTCTATGATCGTAAAAAAATAGGCAAAGCTGATGTTTTTTAATGTTTTTTTCCCTACATTTCACCATTATCCTGTGGTTGGGTCATGCAAAATTCCTTCAAGTTTTGTAAAGAGACATTTAGAGGCACATTCTGAGATTTCCTGACCTGGCCTGGCATCAAGATTGATGTTAATTCATACATTTGCAGTAGGCTCGTCAGACCATCGTGGTGTGTCTTGTTTTAAAATGTGAAGTTAGCGACCTTGAAATTCTATGTCTTTATATTATCAAACTCCATTATCATATTATACATGTCTTGCATATATAGCAGGTGTTATTGTTGTGGAAATCTCCCTGAGCCAAACTCTTGTTGCATACATATCCTGTAGGATGACGTGAGATTCATAGATTGCCATTGTTTGATATGGTTTAGACATTGTTGATATGCAGGAGATAATCTTTGGATGTGGGTGCTAACAGGACAGTGAAAGCACACAAAGCTAAAATATTCTGTATAGTCAAATGTATCCGTGTCAGCGCAGTGCCACACGATCCATTACTGCCTCATTGACACACAAGATGAGCTATGAGATGTGGATCTTTGTAAAGACTGATCGCTCCTGAATTCCTGCTCGATATCATAAAAATAAAAGTGATTTTTAAACACTGCATGGTAATATTCCTTGAGAGTCAATCAAACAAAGCAATATTTGTGTAATTAAATAAGGTGAAGACTAATGTTTAGTGTGCATGATGCAATTTGAATGTGACTGGCTGTTGTGGAGTTGTGATGCATTGCCTGGAGATATTTCCCCATTCACAACCATAACTTTATTAAAGGGGCCCTATTCTGCTTTTTGGGGTTTTCCCTTTCCTATGTTTTAGTTTTGTGCATGTAAATGGTATGCAAAGGCATGACTCGCTCGCTGCATATTATCCCCCTTATTACACGGCTACTTACTAAACAAATTATAAATTTCACACAAGATATTGATTTAAACAAGACTTTAAAGACTCCCCTAAGAAATAATAGTCTATGTACCGCGTACCAATGGCTGGAACTGGGCTACAGCAACATAACTTAAAATGATGGCAGCACTGATCAAGGTTTTCTGCCTGGTAACTGTCAAAATGCTGTAACTGTCATGGTCTGCTGTCGAAAAATAGCAGTCTGTCGAATGTCCAAATTGACCTATCATAATTGAGTATTAAACTAAGCCATCAACATTGCCCTTATCTTCCAAGGTAAACGCAACTTCCTCAAAGACTGTAAACGATCTGTAACATCTCCGACCATTATCACCAACACTGGAGTCCCACAAGGCTATGACCTGGGCCTGTTCTGTCTACACCAAAGACTGTACTAGCAACATAGTTCAATTACTCTGACAAAACTGCCATATCCTTTCATCTTTATAACACTATTTAAAGTGATTTATATTTACTCCATTAAATTATTTTATCAAGATGTCAAGGTAAGAGAAGCAAGTTTGTGAGGTCGTTGGCTCAGTCCAAAGACTGGTAGGATAATTCTTTGGGCCGGGGAAGTGAAAAACAGTGCTTGACCCTCCCTCGTTATCAGCACTCAGGGTCCTTTAAGCAAGGCCCTTGGTCCAAACCACTCCAGTGGAGCTGCTCTGTGACTGTAATTGTACTGGGTGGATTCCAGGTGTAAATGTGTAACTGTCGGAATGTGATCAAGGCGTCCCTGAAAAAGATAGTATTGCTCTAATTGATCCTCTCCCTGAATGAATAAAGGTTAAAAAAAAGAAAAGAAAACGGATTGACATTTTCAAATAATTCAGATTTAGATTGTACTGTATCTCAAATGTTACAATAAAGAAGCAGTCCTTAATGAGCAAAGGAGGACAATTCTAAACTTTAAGAAGTCTACTGCTGCCTTTTGCATATTATTCTTCACTTCCACTACACTTTTTCTGCCATGCTTTTGGTTTTCCTGCATCTTGATTTTTTCCCCCGCTCTCTCCACTTTTTTGTTACTTCCTCAATCTCTCCATCTCCATTCATCCATCTCCCCTTTCATTCTCTTTCTGTCCTGCAGCCACAATAGCAATGAGATCTTTTGCATTAAGGTCCTGACTGGCTTGGCCAAATGGGGCGGTGTGCAATTAGTTTTGCGAGTACTTATCTCATTAAAGTAAATGAATTATTGATTTAACGACACTCATGCTTTTAGAGGCAGGCAAGCTGCTTTTATGACTCTCTCTGTTGTTTGAAAGGACACTGTCAATCTCAGTGTAGCAAAATCCCGCTTCTCTTTTAAACTGCCTGTCCTTACCTCACTTATACCTCAGTTACCCATCTTCAGATTCTTATCATCCGTCACATTAGTTTCTCTTCCCTTATTGGATAACATGATCATCTCGTAACATTCATTATCATTATCATTATCACTTGTTTTTTTATGCTTGTAATAGAAACAGGTAATGCTAGTTGAAAGTACAATGCATAGTATAATTAACGTAATTTAAATTGATTAGCTTTGATTAGGGTCTAATGGTTACTCGTAATCTTTGCCAGTTGGCCGGTTGCATGGGTTTGAGCCAATAAACCATTATTTAGGAGTTTCTTACGCAAATGTGAATATGCATGCAGGTTCTATGGGTATGTAGTTAAGTGAACATTTTGGCATCTAATATTAAATTGATAATCATGTTTAGTCCACTTTTTTGTATAATAATCTCTTGCAATATAACTATGAATGTTAAAGTAATGTTCCAGTCACCAATATTTGCATGTTGTGCTTGATGAGAATGTGAAACTGGAAGTATATGAGTACCCTGATTTGGCCCAATGGTCTATCTGAAAAGTTGTTGGATTTACCCAAAAACAGAGAAAGGTTTTTACAGATTCCAAGGTATCACATTATTAGATTAGCTTTAAACCGTAATCTGTATGGAATGACTACATGAGTTCTCAGATTAGATTACTATCAGGTAGAACTATTCAGTTAAATGGTCACCTCCAAATCGAGTTAGATCTGCTGCATCTGGTATTGCTAACAGGCAGATGTATCCATTGGTGTTTGAGTGAATTAGCTTTAGATAAAATGATGAGCAGTTTTGCACCTTGTGTGACAGCTCAGCTTTCAGTGTATGAATGTGTGTGTGTGAATGGTTGCATGTTGCCATCTAGAGTAAAAGCTTTTTGATTGGTCAGATGATTAGAAATACATTACTGTATATTCCATGTACCCTCCCTTTACAATGTGTCCTGTGTGTTGGTGCAAACTGTGTTTGTTGCCTTTATATTAAGAACAGTAGAGTTGACTCTTTTTAATATACTGTATGGCAGGGCTTCTCAAACTCCGGACCAAGGTCCGGATCCGGACCGAACTGCAAATCAATCCGGACCGAACCCTGTGTCCCATTATAAAATTAAAGAAATCTGATTCTGATGTAAATTAAAATGGACCTATCATGCTATATTTGACAAATATATTGTAGGGCCATACCTATACAAAACATGTCTGTGAAGTTTTTTGCTTAAAATACCAAACAGATCACACATTGTAGCCATGCCTCATACTGCTCAAACCCCTCTTTTGCTGCCCTGTTAGAGAAACGCGGATTTTGGGTCCTTAGCTTAAAAAAAAAAAAAGAGGAGGCGGAGCTAATGCCTGATCAGAATTCTACTGGAGATAAAGTTATATTCTGCTGTGATAAAACGCCATCCTGTTCTAAACCACATCAAGGATTATTTCTGAAACAGTATGGAGCTCAAATGCTTTTTCTCTTGCGGGTTTATCACAAGGTGATTTCCTTTTTTTATTTCTTGCTTTTTAAACAGATGTGCTCTCCAGTACCGGTTAGCTCTGAGTGTTAGCGAGGCTTGCTAATGTAAACAAAGACGAGATTACGTCCAAAACACGTCAGGCATTGTTTCTGATAGCAATTTTCTGTGGGTCCGCTGCCGATTTGACGTCAGATCGGCAGCAAATCTGTATCCGCTCGTTGTACCCCTGTTTTTAAAAGATTTGGGTACGGAGGAAAAGAGAGAGGGTTTTATTTTCTGACGCTGCGTGAGTTCCCCGGCGCACCGGGGACACATATTTATGTGTAAAAGACATCACAAAGTGCATTTTGCATGATGGGTCCCCTTTAATGTATATTTTCTTGTGTCTGACGCGTTGTGAGAATGAACGTGCATGTATATTTACTTGTGTGCACGAGCGTGACACGCATTGCAGTTAACCGCAAGTTTACCTTGATTTTCCAATGCTTCTAATGCCATTTTTGCCGAGTTTCAAGGCATTGGCTATGCAGAAAAACAGTGACATTTCTCCCACTAGTTCAAGCCATCATACTGTATGTATGTATTGAATGTGTGTGTATACTGTACAGGGGCAACGTTTACCGACAGGCAAGTGCTTGGACCAGAAGGGGGCCCCCAAATAAAGTAGATTAATACAATCCAACTTTATTTATATAGCACTTTAAAACCTCCAGACCAAAGTGCTGTGCAGAGAGATACATACAAAAACTGGCATTGATCCGGACCATTGACCTTGTATAAACAAGTGGACCTTTAACAAAAAAGTGTGAGTACCCCTGCTGTATGGTTTCAATAGGTACTGTTCTGTGACGTAATCCAAGTCAAGACTTTAATTTCATTTATCAGCATTTTGGCAAATGAGCCCTTTTAATCTAACATGTGTTGTTATTGCTTTGGCTTTGAACATGCTTTTACCATTGTTTCATTCAATACCCTGAGAATACCTAAGTACTACTATCTTGGTCTCTGCCCCCTGTCAACAATCTCTGGTGTACTTTTTGAGGAGATGGAGGGCTGATGGGAGGTTTATCTGCTTTGTGCCTGAAGACAGATGGAGATGGTGGGGCTGGTGCTGGAGCTCTGTAGCTCCCCTTGATCCTCCTCAGAGGGTCCCTGACAAGCCTAGCTCCTGGGCCTCTCTGCACCTCCACTAATCACCCTCGCTGGAGATGATAACCTGTAATCAGCACTTTTTCTGTCAGTCAGTCACCCAGCAAGACACTGCAGGGACCGGGGGGTAGGCAGGGGCTAAAATCGCAGATGGCAAAGTCAATGTTTTTAGGCATTTGGAAAGAATAGATAGGTTACCTGCTAAAAAGAACCCTCTTGTCAACTGGTTTAACTCAGTGCTACAGTAAGTCACAAATTCTAAATTCTTCTCATCTGCAACGATAGATTTGTTTAAGATTCATGCGATATCCTCATACTTAACATGACAACAATTTAGCAGTTTACCGTGCTTTCAGCAAGAACGATGCAAACAACGGGAAAATGTCTGACAAAAAAAGGACGGTCTACCTAAGATTTAACCGGAGGGTGGGTGTTTTGCGGCTATACCATCGGTGTTGACAGTAGTAATAGCAGTAACCATTGTAGGAATGGTGACCGCTGGCTAGCTTGTGCTCAAATGCATTAATACGCATGGGTAGCCCAAAAAGCTTGGATTACTGTACTTTATCTTACCATAGCAAATAGCTGTTTGCTACTCTGTCAATGCCCTAAATAACAAATTAAGTACCTTTGAGAGGGTCTAATTTCTTCTTCTTTGTATGTATAGCCATTCAGTCTACTTTCTGTGGTAATGCCATTACCTTCTTTGTTTACAATTCAGATAAATCTATTTTTTCAAACCACAGTTGAGGCAAACAAAATGATTCGCTTAGTGATATTATTTATTATTTGAACCCTGAAAGCAACAACAGGTAGTGAATTAGAACTTTGAGCTTCAAATGCACATACTGGCTTTGACAGAAATTCCTGCACCAGACATAAAAAAGAATAAACTATTTTTCAAGCTGCAAAATATCTAAATTGACTCAAACAGATTCCCACAGACTGAAGGCTGAATATTTGCATCAAAGCGACAAAGTAGAAACAGCTATTTGAAGAATGATGCATGGTTTGAAATGTCCCCTTGAGTAAGACTATGCACAATAACTCAAATCTAGCTAGCAGTTCAGATAATGCCCTGTTATTGTGCAAGCCATCTAATGTTAGTGTTGATGTTCTCATGGCCACCTGAAAGATATTTTAAATTAGATTATTTAACACAATTGAGGGTTGCTAGATGAATAAGGCCATAGTCTGTGAATAGACAATAGTTTGCTAATTACTAACAAAGGGTTACGTAGGTGTATATCCTGGGCTTTTGAGCACATTCAATCAGCTGTAAAGATGTTTGAACACGTAAAGGCATGTATTATGATGGCATCACCAGCACATTTATGGATTTAGTTTTCACTTTATTATGCCATTTGATTGTAATCTGTGCATGCCAAATTATAGATTCCATTTGAACTTGAAACAGGTCAAATTACTAGCGTCACTTTAATACAATTTAATACAAACTAATTTGTTCTGCCCCAATGACATATTTCTGTTATTATAATATTTGCAATTTTTAGTGTCCCTCCAGAAATACAGCACACACTCAACCACCTCAAAGTTAGGCCACTTAAAAAGTGCATCATATCATAGAAACTATGCGCAACATTTCATTATTGTGTTTTGTCTGTTCATTGTTACCTGTAAACCGTATCAAAGTGTAAAACGCATACAACCTTAAGTCTAATTTAAGTACAGGGAAGGTATACCTAAATATCATAAAATACTCAGCTGTCCCTCACAACTGGGCACTGTCAGATATAGTTAAACTAAAGGGAGATTGAAATTAAAACCTGTTTGTGTTTGACTTGACGAGACATGCTTTTTTCTGTCTCAGTAAAGCGGGCTTTGTGGTTTCACCCCTAGTGGGTGGATACATGGTTCACCGACCATGAATATGAACTGTAGAGAGCAGAAGAAGTACAAACAAAAGAGAATGAGAGACAGAACACATCACACTGCTCATCTGCTTTCACTATGGTTGGTAAAGGTGTGAAGATGAGTACTTGGCTTTATGAACTGGAGGTAGAACTGGACCAGAGAGATGGAGCAAAGGCAAGGCAAGTTGATTTATAAAGCACCTTTCAACACAATGCAATGCAAAGTGCTTTACAAAAATGAAAGACATTAAGAGCATTAAGAAACATATTATAAAATGGCATTTAAAAACACTCCTTTAAAAGCAAAGATAATAAAACATGAATAACAAAGGTACATGAATAAAAGTGACAGTGCAGTGTAAGATACACACATCTGAAATGTTTAGGTATCTGACTCTCAATCATTGCTAACTTTTTAGCAGAAATAGTTTTCTATGACCTCACTTTCTTTCTACTTTATTTTTTAACTTATCCTTTAGTTATTTGAAGTGTGTCATGCTAAACGAACCCCTCTTTGGAAAATTATAATCTGACCCCATGGTACCTTTTAGTTTTCGCCGAAACTATTCTTCTTTTTTAAATGCACATAGTTAAGTTGACCTTGTCTTTTCTAGGAGGGACTTTAGCCACTACAGACGTGGGGGACTTTAACCCCGCACGGACGAAGGTCCTCAAGCCTGATAGAATACAGCCACTTGAATGTGAGGGAAACAAATAATCAGCCTGAATATATCAATTAAAAGCAGCGGCAAAAAGAAAAGTCTTCAGCCTGGATTTAAAAGTAGTAAGAGTTGCAGCGGACCTGCATGTTTCAAAGGTCAAATACATACAACACAGAGAAAGATACACTCATTCCATCAACACATATACATTTAAGTTGCACAACAATTAAAATCCAAACAACCTCAAAAGAGGGTAAGAAAATCCTTACACATTAGCTATCAGTAAACATTACATAAGAAACTGGCACCAATACTGAAAATAATCGATTCTTATGCAAAACTTAATTTGATATTTCAATCAGATATAACCTTCGGTTATTGTAATGCAACATTAACAAAGCATAGTCGTTATGGCCTCAAGAAAGTAAAATACGAACAAAGCATAGTAGGTTAATACCCGGTTACTCCTTTAGTAATAGTACACGACTACTTATTAATCCAAAAAGGAACCCCTGCAGGGTTATTTCTGCTCACCCTGTCAACGTTCCTTTTGCAATCATTTCAATCTTGCTGCATATTGTACCTTTCATATTATTTATCTCTGTCTTTTCTATAGATTTATTCTGCAAATAATTAAGTTATTTTCTACTACTTACTTTAACTAGGTACAGACTGGTAAGTAGCCTACCATATTTGCGACCGTCACATCTCTACTTACCGCAATCTCAAAAGCACGTCAAGAACGAAGCAAGAGAAACAGTAAAGGATGTAGAGTGCCTCGGGGAGGAGGTGGGCAAACAAAGCAGGTCAAGTGAATATTTTAGAGGAATCTTGTCTGCCTGAACCTTTTTGTGTCAAGCTCTGGTTCATCTGCACGTCCTCTGAAGCTACTTTGAGCTGCACTGTTGAAGAAATGTTCCTGAATACATCATATCCTCAAAACATTTTAAATGTAGCACAGGCCTTGATAAATAACATTACATGTCACTTGTTAGACGCTTTTATCCAAAGCGACTTACATACATTTAGTACTGTGGGCAATCCCCACAGGAGCAATTTGGGGTGAAGTGTCTCAGGGACACAACGACATGCTGACATGCAGTGGGACTCGAACTTGCTATCCCCTGATTCAAAGTGCAGCGCATTAAGTTCAGCGCACTATTCCACTGAGCCACAAGCAGATCAGCATGTTCACCAATCAGAAGAATCACAAAATGATCATAACTGAAACACACTGAAGAATGATTATGGTTTCAGTTGTAGAAGTATGGCACAGTTATAGTGTTGAGGTGCTTCAGCTGGAGACTTCAACCAAGACAATGCACCAAAGAACGCATTACTTAGCTAAATGAGTGTGAGCAAAGGGATGGGCAGCAGAAGCATGTGTAGAAGAGGGGGCTTAAGGCTCCAATGCAGCTCTGTTTTGCTTAGTGATGTTAGATTTGTGGCCAGACCCTTTTCCTTGAGGAACTCTTAAAGAGCAAAACGTTTGCGCAAACATGAGTGAATCCCAGTAAGCGCTGGAGACGCTGTAGTACATATGCCGGGCCTATAAGTGGTGCTATATTCTGCCACAAAATACACCAAAAGCAGCGAAGAAGACCCCCGAGCATGGTTGCCATGGTTGCCCTTCTGTTTATGCCCCGCGGTAGATTTAGCAACATGTAGTTCATGTAATTCTCCATGTCCTCTTGTTGCTGATGGTTGTGGTAGAGGAGTTGTAGATTTTGCACTAACATCTGGTGCATGGTCAGTAGCAGTAGCACTAGCAATTAGGGATGCACGATATTGGTTTTTTGAAACCGATACCGATACCGATAACTTCCTGCTTCTCAAGACCGATACCGATAACCGATAATAATATTATATATATAT
>CALSBZ010000022.1:1831467-1844770 GCA_943591055.1 Gobionotothen gibberifrons | reverse complement strand
TAGCCCAAAACGATACAAGCCTCGATACATGCTTCACAAAAAGCTTCAGGGATTACTCGACACACGCTCCGAAGCCTCGGCGCAATACGTAACATCACTACTGTCTAGATTATTCTGTATATAAGGTTTGCTGATATGATGTATTTTGTTTATGCATGCATATATGTTATACTTCATTCATTGTATTTCGTTATTTCTCTTTATATACAATTCCAGTATTGCACATTAAGCTATTATAGCTCCTTTTTGTCAACACCTTTATGTTGTTTAATCATGGACACTTTTTCCTGAAACTCAAATTGAAAACAGCAATATGGGCCACTGCATAATTTATATGTTAGAGGTTATGTCGATCACATGTTCTAATCCGGCCTGTACATCCTTCACCGTGTCATCTGCTCCATCTCCCCCTTTCATATCTTAATCTCTGTAAAGCAGGGGTGTCAAACTCAAGGCCCGGGGCCAAATCCGGCCCGTGACTTCATTTTCTGTGGCCCCACAATAGCTTGCAAAGAATATAATATGTTTATTATACGGATACATCAGTGGCGGCTGGTGTAAAATATTTTTGGTGGGGCTGTTGACATAGTGAGTACAAAAATTCTTTTGTGGAGAAATGACACCTTAAATTATGACTTCTGGTGATGTTAGAGGGGGGGGGAAGGAGAAATTGAGGCTTAAAAATACGAGAAGACCAGAGTTGGGTGTAACGCGTTACTGTAATAATATTACTTTTGTCGGTAACGGAGTAGTGTAACGCGCTACTTTTATAATTCAGTAACCACACTACAGTTACTAACATTTACGATGTTTCTTCTTCTCTGTTTTCCGGTTGTTGCCTGTTGTTATGCGGGTCAATGTAGCGTAGCACAAGCACTAACTGGCAGTGGGTGGAAATGTCAGTTGTCTCATCCGCCTGAATAGCTAAATAACTGGCATTATTTACTTCCTCCAGAATGTAGTCTTTTCTTTCACGTGCCTATTCTTGTCCACTTCTTCATTGTGCTTTTTCAATGAGATCTTGTACCCTTGATCTAGCTGCGCGGCTATGTTAGCTTTGCCTAGCATGGCTAACTTGAAGGTACTTGTCATATGTAACTTCGTGCACTCGTGCTTTTTAATTTTTTCGGACAAATGCTTCATATCGTTTACCCCCGTCACAGTCCACGGGCACATCGTATCTGTCCCCGGCTGTTTGAAGAGCAAGCATGGGAAACAAAAGACAGCATTCACCTGTTTGCATCCAGCTAGCCATGCCTTTCTGGTGTACCAGCTACATGAGAAGCCTCGTTGATACGTTTTGTCTTTTTCACGAGCTTGCTGCGATATATTAAAATCGGGTTGGTCCGGTCCAATGTCTTTAAGCAACAGTTTATCTCCCAAACTTCTCCTTTCGAAAGGATTGGAGATTAGCTCTTGAACAGAATTGGGTGGGGACCGAGGTCTGGAGACTCCACCTGCACACTAAGCCATCCTCTGCTCTAGTGCGTCACCCGGATACGAGTCACTGTCCAAACTACTCACAGATTGGACCGGGCGCTGACATTGGCGCCGGTGATAATCAGATTTGACGACGCTGATTGGCTGAAATTATGTTTCGCAACAGTCAGCTGCTAGTGGCTGATGCTGCACTGGATGAGGGCTGCTTTCTTACCGCCCAGGCGAGAGAGGGTAATGATGTTGATACATGGGCAAGGCCAGGCAGGAAACATGTGACTTATCAGTAACTTTAGACATCGTAACACAATTTTAAACGAGATTTTATTGTAGATTATACATTTTACTGATACAAATTATATAATATTTACCTTTTTTATTTTTATGTGGGAAGAGGTGGGGCAGCGCCCCTATGGACCGACCGCCACGGGGATACATGCCGATTTACAGAAGCACGTTGCCCATAAACTACTTTTTTTCCAAAATGTCACTTCCTTTTTTTTCCTTCAGAATTTGGCTTTTCTTTTTAAATCATTTTGTGACGTTTTCACTTAAAAGACTTGCAATTATTTGCCCTAGACTTCTTCTTTCAGACGTAGTTAATTATGAAGTTATTACCCTATCTGATAATAATCCAATGCAGAGGCAATAATGTAATATAATACGTTATTTTATATATATTAAATATTTATATATGTATTTTTATATAGCCTTTAAGTTACAACCGGCCCTTTGAATGCAACCATAAAGTGCTAATGTGGCCCGCGATGACATTTAGTTTAACAACCCTGCTGTAAAGGCTAAACGTGCCAATTTGACCAACTGCTATTCTGACTTGTATTTTTCCAACCATCCTTATCATCATATAGTCGTATTTAGATCTTTTTTTAAATGAACTGGACAAGGTTGTGTCTGATTGAAGTGAGGTAGGAAGTGACCGAGGGTTAGTATTTGGGAATAAAGAAAGAGTAGCCTGTCTCTGTTTGAAATGAATATAATGTTTTATATTTTTAATTGACTCTCTACTCATCTTATTTTGCAGAAACCAAGCCAGGAAGTGGTCTGTGCAAACCAGGAACCATTGCTCTGTTTGGTAACGTGGTCTACAGCGGGTTGCTCAACGAGCACTTCTGGCACTTCGGGGTTCCCCTCGTCAACAGACTGGTCAGTTCCTGCTTTTTCTATTTTATTCCTCTTTGTCCTTCTACATTTCTTGAATGATTGCTTTTGCTTTGTATCCTTGTTTTAGCTGCTGGCTTGATTACTCCTTGTGACTCTTTGTGTGACCCTCATGGGTTGATCGGTGATGTGGTCGCTCAAGATGTTCCAGTTTTGTTGGTGGTTGATGGAAATGTAATGGAGTGGTGCAGTGATGATGTATGTTTGTAGGCCGACCAGGAAGTTAGCATCGCATGAGCTCCCTTGACAAAAAGCAATGGGATTTTATATTGTTTTTTTGGAATATTGCAAAAAAAATAAGATTTGTGGCAAACAAACATATAGATACTTACACTATAAAGGAACTACATCACGGTCGCAAGACTCAACGTAATCGAAGCCAAGCTAAATCTGGCCTATGTTCAGAATGATGCCGTTTAGTAGTCTCATTTAATCACTTGTTAGCAATCATCATTTAGAAGCACATACAATGTACATGTACAAAGAAACTTCGGACCTTTACAGGTGGGGTATTTACTGAAGTATTTTATGTCTTAGAACAAATCTTCTAAGCTTGTATTAATTACAGACCTTATTTAAAGCATATGAACAAAAACATGTTCAAACAACAGTGGACTTCCAGATAGGGAGTCTGAAGTTGTGAGATGCTAACTCATTTCTGGGTTTAAGGACTCATTCCTGCACCTCTCTATTGTCCAGGTTGTGTAGTAGTTGGTAGTTGAAATGTGGATGTTTCTTCAGGTTGTTGCTGGAGATAAATAAGCCTTCACATTGAAGGCTGTGTGTCTGCTTATACAGTTGTTGTTTTTACCCCAGGACCAGCCCTATGCATAATTGATGGGACTCTAGCATTAACACAAACTAATGCAATATTAGTGGTATTTCAATTAACTTTGAATTAGGCTGTAATCTCTTCCATGTCACTTGCTGATTGCGTGCCTCTGTTTTATTGAACTGCTGATAAATGTTATATTTGATAGATATCGATGTTGTCTCCCCGTCAGGATACAGCGGAGGATATTTGCTGGCTCAGTTTGATCACTCGCCCGTGAGCCTGAGAGACATAAACACACCAGATTTGTCTACTTGCTTATTGCCTCTGATGAAATACAGCTGATTTTGGTTTATGGGAAAATAATTGTTGTCTTAGCTTTTTTTTGGAGATGTTCTAAATTCAGATAATTTATCACGGTTTAGAAATGGTAAACCACTGCTGTCAAATCTTGAAGAGCAAGATGGTCTACTGGGAAATGTACAATATTTAAAGGGAGTATACAGCAGCTGATCAAAAAAATATGATTAGCTACATCTGCCATGTTTTATTTACAGGCATGCTGTATGACACACACACACACACACACACACACACACACACACACATACGCGCATACACACACACTATTTGAAATGTGTCAGAGAAGAGCTTGCATGGAGTTGGGGGAAGTTACAACTCTAGAGGAAGGTGGTAAAGTGCTGGCATCTTCATTTTCATTAACAAACATGTCAATTTTTTCATTGATGATGATGATGATTATTTGTACCACTACCTCAGAGGGGACATGATGGCTAATTTTCAGATTCATATTTGTATGTAGTGTCTCTACTGGGACATGTCTCCATGCTTTAATGTTCAAAAAGCTCTTATTTTTCTCAAACTGCCTGTGCTGCAGCACCTCTTTTCACCCTCTGTCTGAAACCAGAGCCCAGTCTGCTCTGATTGGTTAGCTGGCCGTCTCTGTTGTGATTGGTCAACCACTTAGAGATATCTCGGAAATGTTGCAAACCCTTTGTACGTACTGTTAAGTACAGTATGCATGAAATAGGGCCTTACTACTTTATCCTTACCTGCTCATACTGTATTCCTGCCGTGTGATTGGTCAAAATAAAAGCATTCTGCTGTCACCCTTTTATTTTGCAAAACTGCATTTGACATATTATGCATTGGGACAAAGTAAATATGATTTCTGGCAAACTATAGAGTCTGATAGTATTGGTATTGTAACGCAGAGGGAATGTCTACCATGTGACCGCAGTTTGGAAGCTGAAGCAGAAACACATATTGTCTGATGGTGGATGGAACGTTTTTCTGCAAGGCGAGCATTGTGCATGGTGTTGATAGTATCTGTTGGAAAATGTGTCTTGCGCAAAATTGTTCAAATGAACATTTTCACTTAGGTCTGGTCTTCTTAACAAGTAAAGTGAACCTTTGCCACGTTTGTTGACACCGTACGTTGGCGGCTGCCCAACAATTAGTATAATTGCAACACTAAACCCTTAAGAGTTGCAAACGGGAAGGTTAGGGAAAAGTTACTCAGTTATCTTTGGAGGGAATAAAGTTGCTCATATCCCGCTACACTCAAGTAGTTTAATTTTACTTGTAACACAGTATTTCTACTGTGCAGTTTTTACTCATGTGAAATATTGGAATACTTCTTCCACCGCCGAAAAAGTTATATTAAGTCCTCTGTGTCTCTGAATAAGCTTTGTCAAGTCTGAGAATATAACCTTGATGATGTGGTCAGGGGCTTAGAGCCTACACATTTACAAGAGGAAGTCTGTGGGGTTTAAGAAAGAAACTCGAGTTGCGTTTAGGGAAATGTAGGATCCAGCGTCTCAGCCTCTCCTGACTTCAATTTGATTATTATTTGCATTTATATATTATTCATTTCTTCTTTTAAATGTTTCTTGAGATCCCCAAACTTACAACAGTGAATGAGAAATCCTTAAAAGAACGATACTGCAATATGCATTATACTATGTCAAATCTACATCCCGCCTCCAAGTCTCTATGAAAGTCCTGTCTGTTATTGGATATAATATAAGTATGTATAATAGGAGTCAGTCGTTTTTTTTTTCTTTCTAATAAGGCGCTGACTTGTCTCTTTATCTAAGGACATTTGACTAATGTGTTAATTGAGCTAATTGAAAGTGAACAGAGAGAGAGAGAGAGAGAGAGACAGCTGCTCAGCACTCGCTCCACAGAGTTTAATGTGCACCCAGAATTGATGATGAAGGCAACTGCCCTAAAATGAGCGTGAATGAAGTATGTGAATGTGTGTATGCAGAATATATAACAAGAGGTCATTCACATGTAGTGCTCTTACCTTTCATTCACTTCATATTCATCACGTTTCATCCTTACCATTAGCAGGCTAAGGCATGTGTCATGTTTGCAGAGCATGTGATGTTGAGAGGACTTCCTCTACTATCTGCTGGTCATCTACCAGTGTAGCCATGCAGAGGAACACAAGGCCGCACTTAGGCCTGGAGCAGCGTGCTCAGATCCCTTCCCTCTTTTCCAGCTCATCATATCAATGTGCATAGACAACTACTGCCCCATGCAATGAAAACCAAATGAGAAATTGAAGGTGCTTCGACAATTCCCCTTGAGTGTAGCTAAATGAGCGCAAGCTACATTTCTTACCTTTTACAGACATCAAGATAGACAAATCAGAGGTAGCATTCATGCTGTTGGCAATGTTGGTAGCCGATTGAGAACATTTCAATTACTTTTTATCAAATTACATTATATTTAGCTGACGCTTTTATTTAATAGCAACTTACAATAAGTGCATTCAACCATGTAGCTACAAGCTCAAAAAGAAAGAATCCTGCAGGAACATTAGCTTTCAATGAGCCACACCATTGTAAGTGCTATTGCATTGGCTTCAAATAAGTCAAACCTTCTTAAGTGCTACATAGAAATGTTTTATAATTTGTTATTAGCCAAGGTCCAGTGGAAACAGTTTAGTTTTCAGTGTGCAGTGAAAGATGTCTAGACTTTCTGCTGTCCTGAATTAACTCGGGTGGTCGATTCACCATTTTGGAGCCAGGATAGCATACTGGCGTGTTTTATTTGAGGGTAACCTGGGTTATACTCGTAGTGAGGGGGTAGTGAGCCGATTGGCTTATGTGAAGTGCTTGAGTGTATGGTTTTACCATTTTAAAAAAACGGTAAAGCTGTTGCAGCTCTAAACTAATGGGTGGCTGTTCCCCAAGAAAAACGTCATCAATTGTCTTAGCAAATGCCTGAAACCACATGTTCATGTGGCAACGCCTATAGCAGACCTGTTGTCTGTATAAGCAAAGAGTTGGGTGATGGTGTTATAGAGCCACACAATCCGCAAAGGAGATTATGGGTGGATTAACACTAACCCTAACCCAAATCAAGATGATTAGAACCTATATCAACCCTAACCAATTTGATGCTGTGCCTAAATCTAACTACATTTTCAGCATCTATTGCCAGAACTTTCCAAATTGATTCAAAAATGATAATTATGATTCTCCTATTTTCTCATAGGGATCAGAACATGATGTGTGTGTCTAAAGGACAGATGTTCATCTCATATTCTGTGATTTTAAGTTGTAACTCTGATTTGATCATCCCAATATGAAGCACCGAAACAAATCATGGATCATTATACCAATTCAATTTTTGAGGGTGACAATGTTGACTCATCATAAATATGAACTTCTGAGTACTGTGTGTGATAAAAGCAATTTTGGATGTGATGCAATGGGCTCCAGACTCTATTAAGATAGAAGAAGATAGCAGAAGTTTCTCTTATTCCAGTCAGCTGTCGGCAATAAGGTTTATCTCGTCTCTGAGTTTACATAAAGACTGCCCTTTGTTATGTATGGTGTTTCCTTTAACAATGACCTACAATAATAAGTCTGACACAGTTCTGCTACCTCCTCTTTGACCTTTATTTTTGCCTAAAATAAAGCTATACCTTTTGCAATTTTTAAAAGTAGAGTTAGTGCTGTAATAGAACAGCAATTGAGAGTATTTCCATTTTTACTAAAAGCACAATAACTAATATAAACCGAACATAGAATACTGTAGAAAAGAAAAACTTCGGACAATCTGAATCAATATTCAGACTATTGATTTAATCATAGAGCCCTGTTTGTTTCCCTATTCTCATTTCATTAAAAAAAGTGGGGCTTATGATAGATCAACTGTTAAGAGAAATAGTTAGATTGATACATACAGTATACACCAAGTCCACCTGGGTGAGAACATGTTTAAGTCAGCCAGTGTATTCGTCGTCATTTTATTACTTATTCTGACAGGTCACTTGGACTCTGGACCTGCCTCCCAAATGTTAGGTTTTTATGGACCAACTCTCAAACGTACACTTTACAGGGGCCTCAGGTCATCTTTGTTTCATGGTCTTCATTTCTTTTTGTGCCTTGAACCAACACTTCAATCCTTTCCTCCTTGTTCTTTTAGGAGACGCATACACCCCAAGTAAACATACTTCTGACTACATTCTGGGGTATGGCAGCCAAATAATCACCACACCAATAAACTGCTATTTTCAAATTAGGGTTAGTTCTTTAATAAAACAGCAATTTGTCCAGCATGTCTGTGTATTAGTTGTATTTCAATCGTTCTGGAAAGCACAATAACTGGTTTTAAACCAAATTTAGATTTGAAGAAAAACCAGACCACAGAGATCACAAATTGCCCTGTGTTTTTATTTCTTTACCTTTATTGAAAATGATGCTTAGTATCATTTTTAGGAGACAGGGTTGCATCGATAGATCGATAGATATTTAGTGCTGAACATGTTAATGCCAGCCAGTGTAATTGTCATAATTGTATTCCGTATTCTGATTGGTAACTTACCCTTTGAGTCTGCTGTCTGTAGATGTGTCTCATAGTGACGTCCAGAACACCAGGACCAACTGTCAAACAGCCTATAGAGGTCTTAGATGCAGCACCCCCATCTGCAAGGCTCCACTAGCACCTGCACCCCCAGTGTACAGTGTAAGCGCGCCACAGTTTAGCTGCTGAGAGAGTGTGTGTGTGAGGAGCTCCACGGATTGGTCCATTTAGATGGGTATGGGCATGTCACTGTACCCAGGAAGAAAACAATTAAAAAAGAGAAATGTCCAACGAGGCGTTCTGGGGCAGCATAGACAGGTCTTTTCTGTGTTACTCCCTACAGGGTGTACTTTGAGGGTTTGTGACTCTGCAGACCGTTTACATGCATACAAACCTTCATAACACAAGGGGACAGGTAATAACCGGAAAAGCATGACATGGGCCCTTTAATTGGTGCCTTGAATAAACACTTCACTCCTTCCCTCCTTTTTCTTTTCCTCTATCCCATAGAGCAGTCAGTATTGTTCCCAGATCTTTCCAGGAAAGAAAGACACGGGGCTTTCCAATATGTGCACGTTAACACACCAAAAAGACTCCTGGTATTAAGACACAACCCAAACTCACACAGATGCACAATGAACCTGCCTTCTCCCTGCTGGAGAGGGGAGAGTAAACAGTAGTGGAGCCAAAGAGCCTGCTGAGTTTTTCCAGGTGAGAGATTGCTCTGTGTGTCTGGCAGCAGACAGCGAGTCAATGAGCGGGACTCCGGCAGGAGGGTGGAGATCAGGTGGAGCTGGCACTGCTCTCTGAAGGCAGGAGGGTGGAGATCAGGTGGAGCTGGCAGCGCTCTCTGAAGGCAGGAAAAGGGCTGCTGACAGCACTGAAACCCAGACTGTAAGCAGACTGAGGGGGCTCATCCAGGACAGTTTACTGTGTGCAAAGCTGCATTCCAAAAATCATCAATCAGGAATTCCCAGTTTGTACATTTTAATTATATCCTCTCTCTATTCAAAAGGATTGCCATTGTTTAGAATGAAATACTCACTTGAGATAGACTATGGAGTTGTTGGCCATCTTCTTTGACAAATGTGCACTTTTAAAATGTATTTTATTTTTTCCCATTTCTTTCTCGGGTCAAAATAAGAATATTCACTGTGACAATACAAATGCAAACTTCTTACATACATTTCATAAATATAAAGTGACAATGTGATGCACAACAACTTGCTCATACCGACATGACTTCACAAAGTATAACAATATATAACACATGACATACAGCATTACATATAACTCAAAAGAAAAGACACAGGATGAGAATTTCTTTTATTTTCTATATTAACACTTTTTCTTTAGTAATATGCAAAGTGTGTTTTTTGTTTACATAGTTGTATAGACTTGATGTGACAGTAGTGGGATCTTATTTAACAACAGACCATAATGTTGGAAAAATTACATCCCAGTTCCTGACTTATGCCCCTTTCACACCAACACGGTTCCAGGGCCGGTTCGGAACTAGAGCCTGATAAGCACGTTTTTTTCCTGTTCACACCGCAGCGGAGCCGGCTCTAAGCACCAAAAAACGGTTCTTACCAAGCACCAAAAAACGGTTCTTACCAAGCACCAAAGAATTGTCGGTCTAGAAGTAAGAACCACATACGTCACGCTTACGTCGGAGGCTGGGGCAGGAGCAGAGGCAGGGGCGGGATCAACCTCCTGAACAACAACAAAAAGCCCACGTTTTGTCCAGTTTGTACACAACGATGGAAGAAAGTTTGTGGTGAAGTCGTCCACGGTATTTCCATTTGGTTTCGACAGAGCAAAAGCAAAACGAGCAGCGCTTCAATACAATCGGCCATTGTTGTTGTTGTCGATGTGAGGGGTTTCCGCGCGGTTTGGCTTTATGAAGCATGCACGTAAACGGTTACATCATGATGCAAACGATGACTGGTATGGGCGTCTACAAATCAGAAGTTTAGGGTTCGATACCAGTTTGCTCCCGTAGGCATGTATTGAAAGTGTATGCAAGTATAGCCTTGGATTAAGCATGAGCATGTCATAAAAAATGCAACAGCTTACCCTGTCTATATTTAGTTCACCCTCCACATGTGTTGACTGACCTGATGTTGCTCCTCTCCTCCTAGACCAGGGGTGGGGAACCTCCGGCCTCCGGGCCGGATACGGACCGCAAGACCATTTGGTACGGCCCTCGAGGTAATTTATAAACACACACAAAAAAAAAAAAAATTAAAGAAATCTAGACCGCAAAAGAATCAAACAAGCGAGTGCCTGTTTTTCCTGGCCAAGGTCAGGGTCCTTGAACACAACACGAGCCTAACGTGTCATCACGTGGTATATATCTCTCGTCTGACAGGGGTGCAGATCTGACGGAGAGCACCAGAACGCCGCTCCGCCACTTCACAAATTGCACTACCCATAAGGACATGCTGCAGTTTTTGCGTGGCTGTGTCTTTAGTTGTAAGCCCAGTGGTGATCTGTTAATCTGTCATACTGATCATACAGTCAATAACTTTGTTGTTATTAGCATCTGGTTAGCTAGCTATGCTAACGAATATAAGAAGCTTTTTCTCCAACCAGTGAGTTAAAGGCACATCGTTATGATCATTATAGTTATAAAAAAATAAGAGAATAAAGTAAACAGGTATAAAATACTATATGACAGTAAAAAAAGTTGTTATTAATAAACAAGAATACAGTTTGAGTGATTTGTGAAATATCCATAAAGAAAAATAAAATCTGCTTCCAGTTCGGTTTCATATGGGATGTGAGATGTATCCATAGATCTCCTAATGTTGCTCTCAAAGTGCACCAGATTGATGCTTTTAACTTCAACATTTAAAAAAAAATCTTCCCGGGGGAGCATGCCCTCGGACCCCCCTAGAGGAGGTTAGGTCCACCCCCCACTTAAATCATGTTCACATGGATAGGAAACTAAATACATTTGCACACATCTTATGTCCATATCTTTGTTTTGATGGTCATGCCACAACCGTGCACGTGAATGCATGCACGAGTCATGGTAAGATATCTGGATTAAGAGGTTGCTTTTTCTTTGCACAGCATGAAAGAAAGGCCAAATGAATGGGCTGTGATTTTTGTATTTTTAAGCAAAGGTCAATAATTTGTACAGCCCTCGGAGGATGTTGAAAAAATGTAAATGGCCCTTGAGAGGAAAAAGGTTCCCCACCCCTGTCCTCGACCCTGACAACACCCCGCCCACCCCCAGTCTGTTTTTTGCATTAGCTCACTCACATGCAGAGTTTGGACTAACTTATTCATGACCCAGACCTGAAATAGCATGACGCCTAGTTTTGATAGGAAAATGTTCTCTTTTGAATGGTAGTTGCTAGGGAAATAAATCCCGTCTCCGAGCTTCGCGGTCGTCTCCGAGGGGGGGGTGAAGGAGAGTGAGCGCTGAGGTTGCACACCAGGCATGCATACATGTATGTAAATGGCCTCATTTCAAGCCTTAAAAACCAATTTCAGCACAAATGGCTGCAGATGAATTGATATTCATAATCTATTTTAACTATGGATTAGCTCATTATTTTTTTTGCATTGGTAAATGTCAAACTTAAGACGTTCGCCATACATTTTGCTCCGTCCAATCATGAAGAGGGTGTGGTTTGTGTTTTAAAGCGACCAGATTTGGTGCTTTAAATCAATTCAGCAGATCCCCCTTTAAATCCAGCCCAATTAGCATAACATGTACAAATGTACGCAGCAGTGAGGCGTTGGTCTTGTTTGAGTAGAATAATTATACCAATGCTTTAAAATGAATGTGATCATGTTTTATTGATGATGAAATGATATATATTACCTTCCCCAAAACTGGATTCAACTGAAAAAAACCTCCACCACACTGAAAGTGTTTGATGCAACTTTAATTTGGAATGTATTCCCTCCATGCAGTTCTTAAAATAAGTTCTTCTACATTTGAAGTAGATGTGCATAAATCATCCGTCAGAATCAGCCTGCTAGACTTTTTCTGAAGAATAATGGTAATTGCAAAAAGGGCCTATAGCCACAAGTTGATAAATCTTTTCACAGCGTGGTAGGAAATGTTCCAAATGACGATGCCAGCCCGTCTCATTTCTTTGGTATTTATTTGTGTCAGTAGGACAGTGTTTGTGGAACTGAGTCAAAATACAGTCATTTGTGTTTTTATGTAGATGAAGGAACATGGGGATGTAGTTTTTTGGTTAAAGCATTGAGTTTTATTGCAAACAGAAGGAGAGATATTCAGTGTTGGTTCAGCTTTGCACGTGGGATTTGTCAAATTTGTCATTTGAATATGCTTAACTCTACATCTTTCCAAAAATAAAAATAAACTACTTCCCCATTACAGACATAAACTTTATGACGTTAGCACCATTGCCATGGTTTTTAACCAGAGAGAATTGTGTCTTCATGCCAATAAAAAACAGTTTTCATTTGGACAAATTCATGTTTTGAACTTGGCGTGAAGGAGAAACTTGTAGTTTAATTCAACAGATTATTCGTATACAGCAGTTAGCAAAGGTATTTACAACAAACATAAGAAATACTTCAACATAACTAAGTAAAAAGAAGAAAGTATATTGTGTTGAGTGTCATTATTGTCTGGTGTAAAGAAGAATCAGCTCTGCAGAAGTGGAGTGCAGGTTTTATAAAAAGGGATTATATTGTCTTTTAAGATGGAAGAAAGTTCTTCCAGGTTTGCATGATCTGTTTAAAGATTGAGTCAATGGCCGATTGGTATCTAAATTCTGTTTCCAGTTGATTCAAATAGTTTTCTTTGCTGAAGTTATTGCAATACGGTTGAAAGAAAATTGCTTCTTTCATATGCAGTAGATTATCAAATGTTATTTAATTAGCAACGAAGCTCATGATTTTCCTTACGACATGGATCATCTTTTGGTACTTAGCGCCCAGTAAGTCCATAGTTCCCAGTGTGTGCAGTGCAGTATCTCAAGCAGTGAAGGGGTTAACATGCCTCAGTAGTGTATTGACTGCACTGGTGGTGTGTGTGTGTGTGTGTGTGTGTGTGTGTGTGTGTGTGTGTGTGTG
>CALSBZ010000022.1:1818846-1831067 GCA_943591055.1 Gobionotothen gibberifrons | reverse complement strand
CACACACACACACACACACACACACACTTACACATTAACACCAGCCCTCCCTCTTTCTGCAGAGAACAAAAAACCTGAGGGAACAAAAGAACAACAAGAAGAGATGCAGCTCCTCTCCCCACTCTCTTCTTAGGTTACACACATTGTATTTTTGTTTGCTGGCTTTCTCACCCCTTGCCCACCTCCACCTCCACCAAACTGCCAATCCTCCTCCTCTTTCCCGACTCTCCCAGTGCAACTTAATGAAACCGCCTGCTATCATTGGCTCTTTACCATAACACGCCAAGCTGCTCCTTTTCTCTTCTCCTCCTGTATCCCTTGTTCCGGCTCCTCCGTCGGCTTCCCCATAACTTTTACGCAGCCTGTCGTCGTCCTGCACTACCCAGCGTGTGTCTGCAACACCGCCGTGCCTTTCCCTCCCTCCCTTCTCTCTCTACATCTCTCCCATTCTCTCTCCCCCCCTTCACTCCTTCCCCTCTGCACTTGTTTCACCGGGTGAAAGCCTCTGTGCTACTGTACCTTGTAGTGATCTCCAGCTTTATCCTACACCCAGCGCTTTTCGCCCAGGAACGTTGTGGAAGAAAGTCTGTCTCCTCTGCTGGACTGGTGCTACCTGGATCGAAAAGAAAAGCCAAGGAAGGGAGTGCGCTCTGACTAAAAGAAGACAGGCTTTTAATGTAGTCAGTGAGCGGGATAGTTTACAGCAAGGCAAGAAGGAAGAGCTGAGCGGACAGGAAAAGGTTGCAAGTTGAAGGAGAAGAAGAACTCAAGAACTCTAAAGGAGGGGAGGTACAGTACGAACGCATCGCAACACTTTCTCTCCTTGTTGCCTCCTTTCTTTTCCCCTTCTGCGAACAATCCGAAGAAGACTTTTCCAAAGGTTCCGGGGGAGGAGAAGCAGCGTGAGAGTGGGGACTCTTCCGGCCGCGCTTCAGAAGAGTCAGCGGGAGAGGACTGTCTTCAGGGGCAAAGGCGCACATTCAAAAGGATTCAGCTACAAAACCACAAACACAGGGGCAATTAGCCTGCCGTCAGATAACACGGAGCCGAGCAGGGCTGGCAACAAAAACAGAAAGTCAAGTGACTGAAGAAGAAGATCAAGAAGTGCAGAACAGGACAGTCAGAAACAGGAAAAAGAGGAAGAGCGCTGGCCTGTCCGGTGTCCCTGCACATCCCCGACTTCCACCCCCAGGTCTCCCATCCCCTCTCAGCCGAGATGATGATGTATTTCTGGGTGAGTACTGCGGCCCTTCTGTAAAGGATTTACACGAAGCAGAGGCGTAAAGACATGCAGAATGTGATCACAGCGCTTGTTGATACTATCGGCTTTTTATCTTCTGGTTCCAGAAAATGCGTTGCAAAAGATTTCTTTGATCTACCGCCTGCATGAGAGTGACAAGGCGTAAAGGTTTTTATCATTTCCCTCTGAGTAGGCCCTTTTACTAATGATCCAGCATTTGTATTGGCATTGATGAAGTACTCCCCTGGTACAGTAATACTTTCCCTCTCTGCTCTAAGCGAGAGCGTGATGTTTGAGTCTGGGATTTGACTTCAGGCGACAGTGCAGATGGTACTTGTCCTTCTGTTTGGAACAGTAAAATCACTTAAACACAGGGAAGTGTTTTTCAGGAGAAAGGGTTGACTTTGGAAGTGTCAAGAACTCTTCCCTGGTGACTCTTTTCCCCAAAGGATTACAGCTATGCTACAGGTTGGGAGAAGTGTGTTCTTGAGAGCTTCATTCATGGCATTGTCAGTAAAGGCAGTCTCAGGTTTAATACTGTGTGTGATGCTGTTGTGGCGTTGCAGTGGTCACACTCAAGGAAACCTTGTGTGTGTGTAAATGTTGCTTTAGCTATGAATGTGGAACTTCCAAACACATTTTTTTAAGGAATGAAGTTATTGTTTATGTAGCACCATTCGAGTTTACCACACGTGAATCCTGCAGTTTAACTTGTTGGAACATTGTTCCAAAGAAAGACGAAGCGTTGCTGGACACCACATACTGGGCATGTAGCTTCACAACAACATAACTGAAATGTTCAATATAAAATGTACTTATACAACACATTCAAATGCTGAATTCAAGTGCTTTGAGCGGCCAAAACACTATAAAAGCATTATATAAATGCAGTCCATTTATTGTCCATGTCTAAGATGATCAGTGAGATGGAAATATTTATTTAAAGTTATGACATTTTTTCGAATAACGTTTCATCATAAAGTATAATGTGAGAAAAAGGTGCATGTCTTGTTTATCTTAAGCTTCTTTAGAGATTAACATATGAGATGATACATTGAGACTTTGTATTCTTGAGGGATAAGAACAAAGCAGTAAAGGTGATCTAAAACACCTCCCATTCATTGGGGCAAATGAGCTAATACCACATCTATAGTGATTACATGTGTTTGTTTGTGTATCTATATCTCATTTCAAATGTGGCTTAGAAGATTTGGGATAAGGCTTAGGGTATGAAGTATCCCAAACCTTTATATTCTTATATCTCACCCCGTTTAGCTATTGTTGCGTTGCTTCACTGTGAACAAACAATATCAAATTCATGCCTGCACCTCTTACACTGACATAATTATTAAGGCAAATCTCACAGCTGTTTCTCATTGGCACTGATGTGATGCTGTAATACTGAGTCTGAAGAAAAGCCTCCAGTGCAGGCGTCAAAGAAGACTTTCCCTCCTGTTTCTCTTCAATCAAAACACAAGTCCAGTCTGTTTAATGTATCAAACTAAATATTCATTTAGAAAACAGGCTTGTGTAAGTGTCACCCAACACAAATAAAGTCAGCTCACCAATATCGTAATGTCCAACAAAAAAACCAATTTAATTAGATGTTGCAGAAAGATGTCTGGTGATGATAACAGTGATTAATTGGAAACCCCTTTTTAATCAGTTTTTATGTCGGATTTGTTTACTATTTTGTAACTATGTCACTCAGACTTAGGTGTCCAAAGTACCACATTGGTCCGATGAAATGTGTCGCAAGGTCTGCTGAAGTGAGCAGTGTATATATACTTCCATATAAGCACCAACAGTTCAGCCTTTACGGTGCTTCCTTGCACCACAAAACCTATGGCGAAAGAATATTTTCTGGACTTTGCTCCTTGAGGGTTTTTTTGTAAGTTAAAAGGGTTTTTCATTTTCTTTTTGCATGAGATGATAGTGCCAGATGATCAGTCAAAAATATTTAAATCCCTCTGTATTTATTCATTTATTTCATTCTGCTTTAGCCTGTAGGTAAAACAAATGATTTGAGACTTTTTGAAACTGTAAAGATATGAATCATCACAGTTCAAATGCAGGCAGGCTTGAACTATGAGAGTTACACATGTAGATTAGCAGATCTATCACATTGTGTGAGCTTTACTTGTCATGGAAATTAGGTTGATACAGGTGGTTCAGCTGTGTGTAAAAGTGTGTGAAAGAGTGCTTTTATTGATGTGCAGTGTAAATCTGGAAACACAGCGATACAACATGTACTGACCTTTCCCTGTGAAGCCTACTGTACTTATATATGGTTGTTAGAATGGTCTTTCTGGCTACCTGGAGTGCAGGGACACCCATCAAGCTATCAGTGCGCAGTTCTCATTTCTGAGCCTCGCTAGTGTGTGTGTTGTTTAACAGCAAGCCTTAAGACTTTGGTTTATTGATCCAGCACTAGCTTTGCATTGTAATTCAATACTAACCTTCAGTTGCTTTCAAGGTTTTTTCTTAGTTTCAGAACTTTAAACTCACAACATTATGCAAAACTGTCTTACCCCGAGGTGTGTTGTTTCGTATTCCGAGTCGCTGGTTCATTATGCTTAAATTGCTTTAAGAGTTCTAATTGTGAGCAAGCAACTATCACAGGGTCAAGCTGCTGGAACGTTGTTCAGATAACCTAGCTTTAAAGATGGACAAAGCTTTTATAGGACCAGCAGCCGAACACCCTCCTGATCCGCACATGCCATGCTGCCTTTAACTGTTTGCAAATAACAACTGCATTACTACAAATGGTGTGAACAGAGTGGTGCAGTGGGGACGCATCTTTGTAGGCCGACCTGGAAGTTAGCATTGCAAGGGCTCCCCCGACTAAAAGCAAATTTCCATCGGATTTGAATACTGCAGAAAATAACACTTTTATGATACTTGCATATTTTGGTCTGCAGGGTAATCTTCACATATTAACACCACTTATATTATAGTTCAAGCGCAAATGCCAACGCCAGATGTAAAAAGTTTGGCTATAAACAAACTACATCGTGATCGCATGACTTCACGTCAACAGAGCTAAGCTAAAGATATCTTAATGTTCAGTGTGATGTCGTTTAGCATTCGGATTTAGCCACGTTAGCAAATGCTGTTTTAAAGACACATAAAAGCTTCAGACATTAGCGAGTAGGGTGTTCACTGACATTTTATGTTGTACATTTGTGTTATTTTTACATCTCTTAAGCATGTGTTCCTCTATCTAATCCTGCATGTTAGTAATCTTACCAAAAATGAATTCTAAAAACCGTTGCGTTCGAGACAAGGGAGCCGGGAAGTGCTAAAAATGCTAACTCATCTCCGGTTTTAGGAATCATTCCTGCGCCACTCCACATGCTTAACTTTGGGGTCTCATTTTTACACACCAATGCTGCTTAATAATGGACCTTAATAATGTGGTAGGACGTTTGTATTACAGATGAAGCACTTAATTTCAGACAGTTTGAAACGCAAGGGCAGTGATTGGTAAGTGGTCTGCCCTCGCTCAAGGGAAAGCCTCCAGCTTGACTTGAGACCACCCCCGTTATAAATACATGTAATTATAATGAAGCCAGCTGCAATGGATCATTGAAAACCTGAAATTGAAAATCTGGCAACGCCCTCTTGGAAAATAGTGGGAGGGCTTGACCTTCCTCGAAACTGGGCGTAGGCAGGAACAGGTAAACTGGAGTCCGAAATTAAGTGCTTCATCTGTAAGTGATGTAGTGTGAGTAATTGAAGAAATTAGTGAACAAAGTCCAATATTAATGCCATGGATGACTTCAGTCGATATTTACCTTGGAGTCCATTGTGCGTTTTTCTTCTTTGTCTACTTCCTGTCTCTTTTAAGCATGCATTCTCTCTTCATCATGTTTCCTCCTGTTGTGTGTTGCCCCTCTCAGTCCGGTGTGACGTACAGGAGTTAATGACGGGGAGTCTGTTACTGGTGGCTGTCTGCAGATATGAGGCATGCGGCGGGGGGGCTTTGATAAGGAGGGAGCAGCCAGTGCGGTTGACATTAGCTATTCCTCTTCATCACTGCTGCTTACCAGCTCTCTCTCCCTCTTTCTCTGGGACACACATATACTGTAAATAAGCACACACACACACAGAAGAAATGTACAAGCAAAAAAACATTAAGATGTTGAGGCATAGACACACACAAATGCTGATACTGAAATACACACACATACACACCTGTACATGCTTATCGCACAATAAATACACAAGTAGGATTTTTTAAGTGAATTATATTTGACACTTTTGATAACATTCTTTGTATAATTATATTGAGTACTAAATAGACATCTATCTTTCTATTTTTAAAATGTATATTTCATGTTTATTTGTATTATTCATTCATGTACAATCACAGTTTTAAGTGCTCTAGCAAAACTATTTCCCAATCATCAAAATATATCTAATCTCAGATAAGCTGAACTGAAAAGATCTAACATATTACGAGCTAGATGTACTGCAGTGCTTCCACACAGACACACAGACACACTCTCAAACACACACACAGAGACACACACACTCTCTCTCACACACAGAGACAGTGCTGAGGTTGCAGTGATCTCCTTGATGCCGCTCTGACAACAGTAACAGAGTTAAAGTACTTCCATCTGTCTCTTCGGAGACTCTCGGCGAGAACAAAGACCTCCGGTGTGAGGGATGTGAGAACTGTAACCGGGCTGGAGGAGAGGAAACAAAACAAGTCGCCAGAACTAATGAACATCCAAGGTGGAGGGAAAGAGAAGAGGAAAAAGAGAAAAGGATTGTGAGAGAGGGAGGTCAGGGATGCAGGTGTTTACAGGAGACAGGGCACAGGTGATGCCCAGAGTGTTCTGTCCTTTACTCCTGAGGGGTTATCATTGTTCATGTTTACATGGAGGGACGGTCATTTCTGAAGAAGAGAAAGGAGTACAGAGAAGAGGTCTGCGGCGCTGCCTCCTCCCTCCTCTGCTCTCCTCAGTGCGTCTATAAGTTGATAAATAATTGAGTGTGCGGAGCAGGGGACTGCATGGTTTAGAGGGGAGGAGAGAGAGGGGAGGGGGCGCGGGGGGTGTGGGCTGCTGGAGCGCTAGACAGTGAAATGAGGACCTGCTCCAGAATAGAGATCGCATCCTTTAAACTTCTTCTTTTTGCTCGTCTAAGTTTTGATCCCCCTCTGTCGTTCTCTCTTGGGCTCAAAAGCCCTGATCTGAGGCTCCGCCCTCAGGCAGAGATCTTCTCTGACAGGCGGAGAGAACCACTCTCTTTTTAGAGAGCAGTAGATAAACATCACTTATATGTATGTCATCAAACAACATATCCATTCATATCAGAGGTTTTCATTGATACAACCTGGTTCACGTTATCCCACACACTACACACTAAATAAATAAGGGCAATATGGATTTAAAACTTATTTGATTTATTTAAGAGTGTTCATATTGCTCCCGCTAAGAAAATAATAGTCCGACAGCAACATAAGTTAAAATAATGATCTAGGTTTTCTGTAACAGGAACACGGTAAAGAAAACGTGAACAGTCTGTTCACGTTTTCTTTTAACCAGTCTTTAAACACAGCCAGAGCCCATACCGTGTTCCTGTTAGGGACTTCCTTTATGTCTTCTTCTGCTGTTCCCCTTAGTGTTCACTTCCTGTCTGTCTTCTTCTGTTTTCTTTGTCGTCAGCTCTGTGTGTTTTGACTTCTTTTGTTCTCTTGCGCTGTTTTCCTATTGTTCTTTCATTTACAGACAGCAATTATGTTTTCAAAGTTTTAAGCTCTCCAGAAGTAAAGAAATATATATTAATAGTGATTCAACGGTTGCTTCTGATGGAGGAAAACTCTTGTTTTTTGTTGGCCACAGCTGGGAAAGGCGATTGCTAAAAACTGTCAAAGGAGATTTGTCATGAATATTTACCAATTATACTTTGATAAAGTTTAAACACTCACACCCAGGGCCTTATACTATCCATCCATCCATCTTCTCCCGCTTATCCGTGGTCGGGTCGCGGAGGTAGCAGTTCCAGCAGAGGGCCCCAAACTTTCCTTTCCCTGGCCACATCAACCAGCTCTGACTGGGGGATCCCAAGGCGCTCCCAGGCCAGCGAAGAGATATAATCCCTCCACCTGGTCCTAGGTCTACCCCTTGGTGTCTTCCCAGCTGGACGTGCCTGGAACACCTCCCTAGGGAGGTGCCCAGGTGGCATCCTAACTAGGTGCCCGAACCACCTCAACTGGCTCCTTTCGATGCAAAGGAGGAGCGGTTCAACTCCGAGTCCCTCCCGGATGACTGAACCTCTCACCTTATCCCTAAGGGAGACGCCAGCCACCCTGCGGAGAAAACCCATCTCGGCCGCTTGTATCCGCGATCTCGTTCGTTCGGTCATGACCCATCCTTCATGACCATAGGTGAGGGTAGGAACGAAAATGGCCCGGTAGACAGAGAGCTTTGCCTTCTGGCTCAGCTCTCTTTTCGTCACAACGGTGCGGTAAAGCGACTGCAGTACCGCTCCCGCTGCTCGGATTCTCCGGCCCATCTCACGCTCCATTGTTCCCTCACTCGAGAACAAGACCCCGAGATACTTGAACTCCTTCACTTATACTTATACTAATGTTTTTAAAATCATAGTCACACAGAACCTTTATTCATTTATATGAAATCAATCAGAATTGACACTTACAAGCTGCCATTTTTTTTGTATCAACCAGTGTTCTTTCAGTGGATTCATGTGAGTGCACATAGTCCCTTGATCAGAGCGTCCTTAGCAACAGTGTGCTATCGAAAAAGAGCAGACCGCTGAATGTCCAAATTGACCAATCAGAATGGAGTATTCAGCTAAGCCGTGTAGGAATACTGTAGCGACCTACACACTTCATTTAGCTGAGTGACAGCTAGCTAGCAGAAAGGGTGTCTCTACCACTGCTGTTATGGAGCTGCAGTGTGTGAATCTCCACTCCTCTCCATATTCATTTCAGAGGCTGTGTGTTGGCAGGCGCTGGCAATCAGCCGTGTAATTCATGTAATTCTCCACTGCAAGGACAGTGTCAAACTGTTAAATGGACAAAGTGCTGCCAGTGTCCACGCTGTAATGCTTTAATTGATCCATGTTGGTAGCCTCTCGTGGTAGTTATGGCTAGAACAGAGAGCAGTGATGACTAAAGCTCTGTACCTCTTGCATTAGCTGGTTACCAAAGATGTATATATGATTTTCTTTAGGGAATTGTTCCTACGCTGGGCAAGATGTATTTAAAATTTTCCACAAAAGCCATGAATAAACCTGTATATATATATTGTGCAACTCTCTCTCACTTAAGACACATACACATTTCTGGTGCGATCCAAACATGAAATAGTGAAGTGTCAAAGCAGTGTCAAATGCAAAATCATTTCAAATTCTAGTTTATTTTTTAACATAATCTATGTATTAAGTGAGTTAACTAAAGCAAGAAGATCTGCTTTACTTTACGGTCATTTTACTAAAGATCACTTCAGTTGATCCTTTTGAATTGCCTGAATGAGCTTAGTGGAAGCATGGGGAAAGAGGTAAAACAACTAAAATCTATATGATTGGAGCATCTGTAGCTCAGGTAGTAGGACATCAGAAGGACTTTTCATTTATGTATTATTTGAGGCACTTTATTCACTGTTCGAGTTCTGTGCAGCACTATCAACTTAAATACTGATGACCTTTTAGATCTCTGATGATGGGTAGGGGTCTGTGTTAGAGGGTCATTCAAATGACAAAGCTACCATTCAGTGAAACCATAGACCTCCATGCTCTTTCTGTGGACAGTGTGTTTGAATTGGTGGCTCATTGACATATGACGTGAATCATTGACATTTATGAGGTAGCGCTTGTTTCGGAAATGGATTTGTCCTAAGAGCAGATGTGAAGGGTCAAATTAATTATGTACGACAAACTATTTAGAATCAACTCTATCATGATCTGCTTTACTGCCATTTTAGGGTTAGGGTTACTATCATTTGACCAAAGACTCCTTCAGTTAATACTTTTGCACTCCGTCCTCAAGTATCTGCTAGTGTGGTTATCTAAATATCGGAAGGTCTGTGGTTCGAGTCCTAACCCCTGCAGTCAACATATCAAATGGTCCTTGGCAGTACCTACAGTAACCCTACATTGTGGCACCTTGTATGGCAACGTCTGCCTCTGTGTGAGTGTGTGAATGCTGTCTTGTATATGCGGAGCTATTTGAGGGGTCACCGTCACAAAGAATATGAAAGCACAATAAAAATACAATAAATGAAGTCCATTTACCTTATTTAGTAATCTCACAAAAGAACTCTTGGTATGGGTCAAGCACTCAGGAGACCTCTGTTTCCTTCTTTGCTTGTGATCATTGTTACCCCTTGAGTCTTGCCGTATCACATGAAGCACTTTCCCCCTCTGCTTAGCGCCTTGCTGCTCATTTTTCTATTCACTGCGTGTTGTAATCTCCACGAGATAAGGCGATTAAACAGGTGAGCAGGAGAGGGGATTTCTCTGGAGTACAAAAGGATATCAGGAGGAAGGAGGGATATTATCCTGGGCTTTAACGCCGCAGAGGGAGAAAGAGAAGCGGGGCCAGGATAGAAGCACAGAAATGGAGCTGGAGGGACTGTGTGATAGATATATAGAAGGAGAAAAAAAAGAGAGCACGGGAGCTAGGTGTTATCACCTGGAGCCATCATTAACAGTGTTTATAGAAGGGCCACCGGGGAGAGGTCAGCGCGCTGCCACTCTCTTATCGCCTCAACGACAGTGTGCTATCCCCTCAGCAACACTACTGACTGTTACCTACTCTGTATCTCTGACCCTGGAGCAATGTTTAACTGCAGACTGGTACTCAATTCATGAGGTGTGGGCACAGGGCCAGATTGACAAGGAGACTAGGACCATGCATGGTCTGCGTGCAAGAGCCAAGTGTTTTTAGATGTGTTCATATTGCCAACATGCAGTTACAATTAAGGAAGTGGTTTGCTCTATATAAAAGCGCAAAACTAAATAATGTACATTTGTGGAGGTCAGGTCAACTGTAATTTTGGAGTATAGACTTTGATTTGATATATGCTTCCATTTGGTTCCTGGTAATGAAGACCTGACCCAGGACACAAGTCAAGCTGGATCCAAATATTATTGCTTAGATCTTTCTCAATGTTGCCCCAGTTTTACACAGTGTATAATTATCATCACAGGGAAAATGCAACTGCATGAACTGCTTCTTAGAACATGCATTTCTGAGTTTGTGAACTGCATCTGCTAGGAAATTGGGGGAGGGTACTTTCTATACTTGTGTGTTCTTGGTTCCTTGCATTTGGGATCAGCTCCAACGGTTCTTTTTACGACGTAAATTATACAAAATGTTTTTTGGGTAATGGCTTGTGGACTTTCTAGATCTTTCAAGACCTCTACTGTATATAAGTAAAGTAGTATTTGGGCAGATGCTATTCGACAACCCAAAAAGCAGTGATTCATTGGATTGAATTTAGAATTCGCTTTTTTGCTTTTATTGAATTGGATAAAATGAAGTTAAATGAAATAAAACAATTACTCTTTGGGAAATGTGATATTCTGTAATAAAACGGCTGAGGTCATAAACCTTTTACTTACAGTTCTAAGATACTTGGGTCTATTCTGTAATTTGCATCATAGTGTGATTGGATCGGATTTGGTTGGACTCTTAAAAGTCTCCAAATGCAAGAGGCCACCACTGAATGTCCTAAACTAAATGAACAAAATACAAAGCGTACGTGTATATGTACGTTGAAGTGCTCCTGTTTCAGGTTGAGCGGTAAGGTCAGTGTGAGAGTGGCTGTATCTCTCCCTGTGCCACTCATCTATCTCTGTGTTTTTTCCCAGCCACACAAACACAGGTTGTAGCGGATGAGAGCTTGGGGCTTAGAGACAATAAAGTTAGCTATCGATCAATACTCTGCCAGCACCTCCCGCCCCACCACTCCCTCTCCGGGAGGCAGCACAAGGTCAGCCTTGGGGTCCACACCCTGAATCTTGGCTTTATGTGGGCAAGGCTGCTGAGAGGAGAGAGAGGGGCAGTGGACCCAGGCCGGCAAAGCAATGAATATAATCACTCAGTGTGTAGTGAGGAGGGTTGGGGTAAAGGGGGGGTATTAATGTAATTACCAATGTATTTTTTGCAACACTACACAATGCTCTATGGCCAGAGCATGCACATCAGAGTCTATAGCCCACTCAATACTGGATTAGCCAGATGCTAAATTAAAACAGGGAGAACATTGTGAAGTTTGTGATGTTCATAACCGTTGTTCAGCCGTTATCAGTGACAAAGCACCGTGACAAATATGGAACAGTTTTGCAAGGGTTAGGGTAATTTGAGTACCTTTTTGTTTTTTTAATGAGAGAGATCGTCATCTACAACACCATATCATTTTCGACCCTTTCAATCATCTTCTCTGAAAATATTTTCTTGCTCAAAAACAGTGATTGCTTGCTATCTTGAGTTGCTTTATCTTTCTTGAAAAATACTAATCAAGTCATTTATAATTATGACTCTAATTTTAAACCCCCAAAAAAACCCTTTCAAACATTTTATTTCTTAAACAAACCAGCTTTTCTTCTCAAAAACCCAAGCATATAAGGACAAACCCCATACAAATTGAAACTCTTAAGAATATATAAAAATTTTATTACATTTTAGTTGCATTTACATATCTGCTTTTTAAGGTTTTATTATAACTCACAAATAAGTTTAGCCTCACCTGAAAAACAGGATCAATTAACTGAGAAAACCCGTATACTAAATACTTGGTAATAGGCACCCTCGAGTTAATAACATAACACCTTCCACATCATGACTTTTTTTGCAGTGAAAATGTCATACAAGATTTCCATGTGAAATCTAGTGTCTCAGTCTAAGGTCCAATAATGAAATGACTTTGACTTCTCTCCCAACAGAACCCATCTCACCACGGATGGGAATAAGCCTTTTGAGACACATTGTGATCAGTGAGGA
>CALSBZ010000022.1:1790566-1801351 GCA_943591055.1 Gobionotothen gibberifrons | reverse complement strand
CACACACACACACACACACACACACACACACACACACACACACACACTCTGTCATGCTTTGCTAACCATTGGGTGGTCCGTGCCCTGCGTCTCCCTTGACTAAATTAGTGGAGCAGCACTTATGAGGAAATCAGATTATATTAATTGAATTAATCTGATAATATTAGGACACCGCTCCACTGGCGATCTCACGCTGAAACGGAAATCAGATCATCACAGAGAGACGGTGTGTTTCAGTGTGTGTGCAGTGCAAAATAAATACAGACTTGTATTATGTTTAATCACTGTGTTACTTAAAAGTGAATGAAGCTGCCAACACAGTGAAATAATTGCTCAATAATAGTTTCCAATTTATATGAGATTGTTTCTCTTATTTTCTTGAATCGTTTCCAGATTTTGGGTTGAATTGTATTACCTTACCTCAACTCAAAATATATTAAGTTGGAGAAAGAGAGAGAAATTAGTTCTTCCTCCCTGTAGAGCGCTCCCATACTGCGGTGATGTAAAGGTTTAATTTCCGCGCTGCAGGGACTGTATGGATAAATATATTGACCCTCATAAAGGGGTGCAGGTTGAAGAAGGCATTTCAAGTTTAGAGGCAGGAAACCGTCTTTGGGGCTTTAATCCACAGGATGTTGACGATTTGCCCAAAGTGTTGCTTTGTTTCTCGTTGTTATAAATAAAGAATGGAGGAGCCCTAAGACTCCCTTGAAGCCAACGCGTTTTATGGCCTGATAGAAACAACAACTTCTAGGGCTGCCTACTACACTGGCCTGTTGACTCTTAAAACAAAAACAGCACAGAATGAAGAAATAAGCTAATCACTTTTTCAACAATAAAAACTATTAGATTGATATATGACATAATGAATACTTAAAGTAGTTTTCCTAAAGATGCTGTTAACTAGCTACAGTTTTTCCACAGGCTAGTAATACACAGCAGACCTCATTGGTGTTTCCTGATATTCAGAATGCATAGATATATTTTACATTTAATACTGATGCCTTTATAAGATTCCCCACAAAATCATATCAAATGATTATCAATGATGATACGTACGGTCAAATTCCAGTTGTGATTGGTATTATATTATTTGTTGTGATTAATGCTAATGCTGGGGCAGGTTCTACAAAGAGTGAAATAGTATAAATATATAGAATAGGCTAACAGCGAAAGAGTAGATCAATAGTCAACATTAGTGAAATGTTTAACAGATGGATAGGTTTGCAGGATCTGACAGTTTAAACTGTCCTGGCCTTATAAGTTCCACCTGTTCCTCATCAGCCCTGCAACCGCCGGACTTCCTGTACAATGCGTGTTTTTACATCAGTACATGAACAACATGTGTGGCTACATCCAAGCTAGCTAATGCTAGGCTAACGTTAGCTGCATTTGCCGGTCAAAGAAGGCACCGCAAAGCTCTCTGTGATTATGACAAACCCAACCAACATGCAACAAGCAATCAGCAAGTTAGTATTGCTGTGCACTAACAGCTGTGTTTCAGATTTAAACAAATTGTTTAAAAAGGAGTTGTACCTTTCTTCCGCTGACTTAAAAAAACAAAAGATTTTCAATAAAATATATTGTTGTGCTTAGAAATACAATTTCCCAAAGTACTATCTCTAAAAAAATAAACTCAAATCAAGACACACATTCACATACTGCAAATAGCCAGAAACGTACCACACTTCCCATATGGGACACTAAGCACTGATGAAATACTATTTAATTTAGTTTTTATAATCTGATAGTAAAGTTTTTATATTACTTTATCCATCATATTGCATATTAACAACCAGCATATTCATTTGAATCCTTTATGGATAAGACTATAGTGTGATAGATATAGGTTCTATAGATTCTGGATATGCTTGTAAGTATTACATCCCACAAATCTACTTAATAAAGACATGGCAGTACAAGTTATACTGCACTGACATAGCACAGTAAAAACAAAAAATGGTTCGTCATTCTGTGACTGGGAATAGAGAATAAAAAGATTATTAACAAGATGAAGAGAATCCCAGTTCTAAAAGATAATGAAAGAGAAGGAGTTAAAGGTCCTCCTCCTCATTTCATGCTGGATAACTGCTGCCCTTATTTTATGGATCCAAAAGCTTTCCAATGGGTTTTTGTTCTCTCACCTTCCTAATGGAAGGCAGACTGTAATCAATATCCATGACTTGAAGGAGTGAGGGATTGCTATTATGCATCAATATGTCAGGCCAATAAAATTAACAAATTGGGTAGGGCATGTTTGGTTGGTACCAATTCGTATTCCACTCTCTTCAACCGAGCATGATGATCCAGCAAAACTGTAATTTACCTTTGTCGTCTCTGAGACCTCTGACAGTTAACATTTAACAGCTGTAAGATATTGCCTATAATTACCTATAATATATTGTGTTATGCTATAGTGCTTTTAACTAACTGACCGCTATCGTATATCAGCATCGATGTCATAGGATATTATCCTTTGAGGTTATTTCCTTTAGCTGTTTCAGATTAAACTCAATGAGTTGCATCACAGGTCCTTTAAAAAACACTGAGATGCATTTACCAATATACCACATATAAATTAGATCTATATTGGTGATTGATTCTTGTAGGTCGATCAGGAAGTAACCATCACATTGGAACCTCGGAAAAAAGCTGTGGGACTTTTCCCATTAAGTTAAAGTAGTAGAAGCTAGCATTAGGCTATACACAAACTCCTTCACAGTCGAGTGGCAGCACCTATCCTGCTAAGCTAGCGGTGGCTAATGTTCGTGATGTGTAGAAGTCTCATTTGGTCACTTGTTCGCAACAGCTGTTTTTATGACACATAGAAGCTTTAGTGAACAGTGAGGTATTTACTGACGTATTTTATGTCGTAGAGCAAAATGGGAAAATATCTTAAGCTTGTGTTATTTTAGGCATCTAACCTAAAACGTTGACTCCGAGACAAGGGAACAGGAAGTGATCAAATGCTGACTCAACTCCGGATTTTAGGGATCATTCTGTTGCACTTTCTCTGTTGCTCCCTCCCTTCTTGGCGTTTTCCTCAATTTTTTGGTTACGTTTTTGTATCTGCTACGTCTTCAAATCCTTATTGTGGTACCCACTCCGACCCTGTAACCACTCAGTACCTCTTCACGTCTTTCTATTCTCCATAGTACTTTTGAAGCCCCCCATCTGCCGTTCTTGTCAGGGAACGTACTGTGTCAATTCTCCAGAACTTCAAACTCCTCCTTCTGTTCTCCACCTGCTTGCTGCTACCAGTGATGTCAGTAACATGTTCTCCCTCCTCTAAAGTGCACTCCGGCTCACTCTTCTGTTCCCATGTTGTGCCAGATGAATTATATATGTGATTTTCAGCACAGAGAGATATGCTCTTTCAAATACTGGAGATCTGTCTGTTGATCTATTTCTTTTGCCATGTATGTACACACATTCCCTTGCTTGGTTTCTCAAGTTAGATTCTCTCTCATGTCATGTGCTGCACTTCTCAGTATGAAATCTCTTGTGCATTTTTAGATGTATCAACATACAGTATACGGGCATGGTATGAATTTTAACCAGTGAACTGTACTACAACTCCCAGTGACAAAACTGCATTTAATCAAAACATATACAAATAGAATCTACTAACTACTTAGCTAATCTAAGCTGTACAGTATTTGCTGATCAAAGAAAGCACCACAAAGCTTTTTGTGATGAAGACTATGCCAGCCAACATCACTCATGGTGACCCTAGTACCATTTTCTTTAAAGGAAATACTAACTGCTGACAACTGCTAATTACCTCAGTACTTTGGTGTGGGTTTTGGAAAGTAAAAAAATAGTCTAATCCAACATCCTAAACTTGTGGGAGAAGAGGTTTTCTAAGCAATACGACCATCTGCCAAACACTTTTGACCGAGTGTACCGAAACCATAAACCTCAATCCTGTTTACAACCCTGCTACTAGAGTTATTGCTAATGTTCATATCATTTCTATTCATCCGTGACCTACCACCCCAAAAACACCCATTTCTTCTCAGACCTGAGTCTGAGGTCATGACCTCATCAGGGTCATCAGAAGGGGCGGGGGTTGTGTCGTGATGGAGGCGGATTGAAAGTCAACAGAGCACTCAAGGATTAAATCAAGTATTTTTCTTGTCAAAGGGAGTAAATGATATAGGGAAAAGAATGAGATGAATGGAATAGAAGTAAATCAGAAATGTTGTTCTTGTTATCCTCGACTTTACCCACATTTCTCAACCGCTACACCTGTCTCCTTTTCTCTGACATCTCCCCTTTCAATGAACCTCTCCACATCTCTCGCTCCTGCTTCTCTCACCATAACGATCGATTAAACCAACAACATATTATGCTACTCTGAGTGTGCGTAAGAGTGTGCATCCCACATTGTTTCATAATCGCCGCAAAATTGATTTATGACTCCTTTTCAAGCTGTCTAAATGGCGTCTGACTGATGGGAGCTGTCGCATGCTCCTTCACACACATCTCTGTTGCACTCGCCTGTGTGTGTTCAGGATCATGCTTTGTTTCACTTCTCTTTTGACGTGTGAGGGATGTCTGTTTTTGGTGAAACACACACCCAGATGCAAACACACATGGTAATGCTGAGTCCAGTTTACAGAATAATAGTATCCAGATTGAAGCACTCATCTCCTTATTTTCAGTAAAAGTACTGTATATTTACCTGCCGCACATGGCAGTGATAGTAGTTATACTAACGAGTGTTTACATTTCATAAATATGTACAAAGCAGTACAATGGCAACATTTGAATAAATTATAGGGACCCATTCCTTTTCAAAACATTTGTATTTTTCTTTCGTTCCCCGTACTTGTGTATGTGGGTGTGTGTTTTGTCTGTGTGTGTTCAACCCTGGGTCCAGCATATCCATTAGCGGTGCTAGCAGCAGCAGCATTGGATCTCAATCATAATTTATCCCTGAGATGTATATCATCCCCACTGTGGCAGAGAGAGGAAGGGAGCACGAGGTGTTGTGAAGAGCAAATCCTGATATCAATCAATTAAAACCATGTGTATAATTGCCTGCCATGCTAAAGAGCATCTGATTGGCTGGCTGTTGTTTTAATCGTGCAGGTCACCTCAACATATTTTGAGTCAAAGAGTTTTAGACACTGCCATTTTCCTTCTTTGTCTAAATCTTTTTTTTTTTTTTTTATTAAAAACTTTAAATTTTCCCGACATTGCTAACAGTTTTGAAAAATCTTATATTGCTATCCTCCCATTTAAAGTGGGCCTATCATGCTATATTTGAATAATATATTGTAGGGCCATACCTATATAAAACATGTCTGTGAAGTTTTTTTTTCAAAATACCAAACAGATCCTGCATTTTAGCCATGCTTCATTTCGCTCTATTTGCTCTATTCCAGCCCTGTCTTCACAAGGGCTGATTCTGTGGCAAATGAGCTGCAGCTGACCACGCCCCCCTGCAAAGGAGGGGGGCGATGCCCAAGCGTCATGTTACCATGCTGTTACCATGCTGTTACCATGCCACGGCAACCCCCCATTCCCCTGATAGGTGGAGAGTTGGCCATATAGGCGGAGCTCCCCGTTTCTGACGTCAGAACAATTTCAAATCTGTATCAGTCTGTATCAGATCCGTTGCAGCTCCGTTTTTAGAGATTTGGGTATGGAGGAAAAGAGAGGGTTGTGTTTTCTGACACTTGGTGAGTTCACCGACACACCGGGGACACATATTCATGTATAAAAGACGTACAAAAGTGCATTTTGCATGATAGGTCACCTTTAATGTATTATTACATTATTTTCTGTAATTCTGGTTTTTATTCTTTTAAAGGCAGGACTAGGGATCTTTGCCAATTTCCCCAAAATCTTACTGCCATTGGTGAATACTGCATGTCCCTATGAAATGCCACACACATAAACACAGCTTTAGGAATGTTTTCTCTCAGTTTGCGGTTGTGGATGTTGATCCAGGGTGAATTGGTACAACAAGCCAATTCAATGTAATAAATGGGGGGAGGATTCAAGCAGACTTAAAAGACCTCTCATACTGCATGGTAACTCTCAATTTGCTCTTTTTTCTTTATCCATAAAAACAAGTTGTAAAAGTGCAGTAACAGTAAAGAGTACCTGGTGCTTTATACAACCTTGGTCGAGGTTCCAAGATTCTAAAACATTGAGTTGAAACCTTGCATTTCACTGATTGGTCAGAAAGAAGAGACGCCGTTATAAATAAAATAATAAATACCTAAGATGTTGACTGTAAAAACACATGCCAACACTTAAAACAAGGATTTATTCCACTAGAAAAAAACTGCAGAAATTGTGATTCATGATCAAACAAGAAATTGATCACGTTTCTGACAATGATTTTTAGTAAACATTGTTTTTATATGTAGCATGGGGCCATTTATGTCTGAGACGTATTCCCTTCCTTTCATGAACTCTCCATCTCTCTCAGGTCCACTCCATCAGTCTCTAGATCTTTCTCTTCTCGATCACGTTCAGCTCTTCTCACGCCCCCTCTCCCAATCTCCATTACCACTAACCCCTCTACCCCCACCTCCATTTTCTCAGGCGTCACCTTTGGCATGTCTTGCAGAACATTAATTTGATTGGGCAGAGTGCTTGCCAGTCAATATTTCCAGCCAGAGAGGGAGAGAGAGCAGGATTGTGGGTAAGTCTCCAGACAGGTGCTTGGCATCCATCCAGACTCCCCTCTCCCCCCCCCCCATCCAGGGGTAAACATAAAGCATGCAGTATTAGGTCTATGCAACATTTACAATGGCTGCCTCTGGACTAAAGACCCAAAACTGTACTGATTTGGTTAAAGATATTTTAAGCACTATAATGTGCAATTTGAGTGCCTTAAAGTGTTAGCACATAATAGTTGAATAACCTCATTGTATTAGCTCAAATACACATCAGTACAAGCCCCAAGCACGTCCGTCAGTGTTGAAACACATTTTCGTAGGGGCCAAACGGTAATACTACAACTTCTGTGTCAGTCACGTGATGCCAATTGGTCCAAAAAGGCCTTTTCCTTTTGACTTACATCGGGAAATACACATCTTTTAATCAGCGTCATTGTTTTTTGAGTTAACCCAACTACCCAATACAAACACTAGAAAAGCCCTTATTTAAATCATTAGTTCCTTCAAATGTAAAATGTGATAACAGCCGGTACCGGAGATATTACCCCTCTCTCCCTGTATCCAGTTCTCTTTATACAGGGTGAAATGTGTTAGCTAAATGAATGGAAACAACACAACAGGTCATATTGTTTAATATCGGCTCTTATGTACTTCAGTACAGAATAGTTAAAATCGGCATACATCACATTTAACGTCCTTCGCATTACTTTCAGCATTCTTAAAGGTGGGGTATGCAATTTATTTCAGAAACACTTTTTGTTATATTCCATGGAATGCTCTTAACATCCCGATAGCAATGAATATATTAAATGCTTTGACAATGAATACATAAAAACATTCATCTGTGGAAGCCGTAGCACTGTAAAAAGCACGACCAATCATCTGAGCCGGCCCGGCTAAAGTAACTGGATGAATAGCAGCCTTCCATCTGTGCACAAATTTATCTCGTGCCCTCATTGGTCATGTGCACGTTCGTGTGTGTTGGAGGAGGGGCTCTGTAAGGAAGTGGCAGATTTGTTCCGGTTGTGTATTTTCAAATTCTAGCGCACTCGAGCTGGTTTCTCCAAAATTACCTACCCCACCTTTAATACATGATGAAATACAAACATAAATACTTGAACTGCTATACATTCTTATTCAATCTGTCGACACAATGTTGGATACACACTAATACTTATTAATAAATATCATTCTATAACGAACCACAAAGATGTTCCTTCATTATAATTGAGGGTCTATCACTGACAACATCCCCAGACCTAATTGCATTTGTTCACTTATCTATAATCTATAACAATAAATGCCATTTATGTCACAATTCATTTTGATACATTAAAGACTTGAACATTGGAGAAAAGAGGGAAGTGAGCAGTGAATGAGACAGAAGCAGAACAATAAAATGAGACAGTTGTAATGCAATGTTACTGCATTAAGGAGAGAGTAAAATATCCTTGAAGAAAAAGAAAACATGGTCAAATGATCTGGAAAAGGGAGAGGTACGGATACTATAATGGAAGAAAAGAAGGGAGGAAAAAAGAGATGAAGGTGGGGAAAGTAAAAGGTAGTGGCAGGGAGGAAAACATGAGTGGTGGAGGTTCTGTTGAGCAGAGAGATTGAGGCGAGAGGAAAAGAAAAGGAGTGAGTAAGGGAGAGAGAGATGGAACAGGAGATAAATGAGGTGAGATGTGAGAGCTGATTTTAGAGGAATGGCTCGTACTGGCATCAGACTTTACTACACCCCCCCCCCTCCCCCTCCCCCTCCCCTTCCTTGTGTTAGTGTGTTACTCCCCATGGCCCAGTGGTGACATGGCATTTAATAGACTCCCCGCTGTGAAACAAACTACCTCAATTAATTCCTCCGACTCGGCCCTGGCCTTTCTCTCACTCCCGCACCCTCGGGTGTGTGTGAGTGTGTGAGTGTGTGATTTAAGCCATCTTAGGTCCGGTCTTTTTGTCTCCCCACTGGCCATATGAGCTGCATTAAAGAGAACAGAGCCAGCGCTGCCTGCTCCTACATGATCTACTTGTATTCATTATCTCATTGGTTTCCATTTCAATAGATACAATTTGCCCCTGTGGTCTTTCTTATGAAACCGTTTTCTCACACGGCCACCTCAAGTAGAAGCTCGATGTTAGGTGTGGAAATTAGTTATGTTTGTGTGTGTGGAGACATTGTGTTAAGTACCAGGAACAGCGTGGTAGTATTTCATTCGAAAAAAATATTCTTGCAATAGCTAAAATCCCAGATACAAACCGAAGAAATTACCTTTGCTTTCTCCAGAAATGTAATTACTCAAGAAGACTTTAAAGACGACATAATGCTCACTTTCAGGTTCATATTAGTATTTTGTTCCTCTACTGTGACATGTTGCTTTCATGTTTTAAAAGCTACCTGTGCTGCAGCACCTCTTTTCACCCTCTGTCTGAAACCAGAGCCCAGTCTGCTCTGATTGGTTAGCTGACCAGATCTGTTGTGATTGGTCAGCCACTTAGAGTTATGTCAGAAATGTCCCGCCCTTAAGCATATCACGTACAATGTATTGGAGTGTTACATAGTGATGTGACTATGTCACGGATGTAAACAAAGGAGTCCAATGGAGGCGTTTCAGAGAAAAACTCCCTCTGGAAGGAACCTTCGGAATGTACCTTTGCAGATCATTTACATGCACAAATACCCATAACACACTGCAGGAAAGCGAAAACCCAAAAAGCAAAACATGGCCTCTTTAAGTTTTCAAATGACCTTAGAATTTAGCTATGATTGGTATCCTTTCAATATTCTATTGTGTTGTGATATGAATGTGCTCTACAATAACTATCAAGCTTGATATCTAGTTCGTCCAACAACATGTTTTTATGAAACTACTACGTATCTTAGGGTGTGTCTGCTTCGTACCTGTGATGTAACCTGTGAGGTTTTGCTTATTCAACCCGCTCATCAGGGCAGGCTTTACTAAAACCTTTGCATAAACCAAATGTTACAAATACAAAATGCTGCAAGAAGCTCAAAACACAACGGAAATAGGGACACTAAAAAGGTGATGCACAGAGCTGGGACCGGATCGCTGTTTGCGTTCAGGAATTATAAAGTTGGACAACTATCACTGGAAACCTACCTAAATTGTACTTTGAATAGCTTATTTTAACAATGTGATCACATGATTACGTCTGATATCATTGCAGATCTACTGTGCGCTAGCTAGCTAACTTAGCTAACCTAGTCATTTCACATATACTGACAAAATACTTGATGTATTTCACCCCCTCATCAATCATAAATACAACACATGACAGTTACTGTAGCTGACGCTTTTATCCAGAGCAACTTGCATACCCGTCAATTCCAGAGACATGCCCACGGGAGCAATTCTGGGGGTTAGGTATCAGGACAGGGGCTGTGGATCAAGCACTGACCGTCCGATTGGTAGCCGAGCTTTTATCCCCTGAGCCGCCCTGCATGTTCTGCTTTTAACACTAAATGTTTTTCATATCACAGTGAATTAGCTCTGCTATGTTCTGTGTTGTGTACTCCAGGGCTTTTAGATGAATCTTTACAATGCAATGTGCCTGAGGGAGCAGAACCTGTAACCTGCTGCCTGATACAGATGTGGGATAATTTAAAGGTTTAATATAATACGGACCTTATCATGCCAGGCCTGTAGCAAAGGGCTTATGTCATACTGAGGTCATGAGGCGATCTCCCCCTAAAGCAAAATAATTGTCTTTATTCCAAAACACTGGTACAAGCAGATAGCTCCTTGTAAGACACAGCCTGAGATTGAAGTGTTTACATTTGAACAAAAAACTAGAATATTCTCTGAAAGTCAAAAATGTAAGTGGAAATCAACTTGCATCTCCATGTTTGAATGAGCCGATGATGCTACTTTTATCCACCCATATACATGGTAAATGCATTGAAAAGGCCCAGAAAAAACTGCTGAAAGTAGACGTTAAATGTCAAAATATGAAAATGAATTTGTAAAAAATTAATAATGATCTGAAAATATATAATAATTACCGTAGTCATATTCTGAGAAAAAAAATGGGTAACACTTTATATTAAGGTACACAAATTAACCATCAACTAGTTGTTAATTAACATGCATATTAGCAGTATATTGGCTCTTTATTAGTCATTATAAAA
>CALSBZ010000022.1:1774393-1785566 GCA_943591055.1 Gobionotothen gibberifrons | reverse complement strand
TCTATCTATCTATCTATCTATCTATCTATCTATCTATCTATCTATCTCTCTCTATCTCAATCTATAAGGAACCGCAGTAGACAAAAGGCGTTGCTATAGCAACACGTCATGTTTACATGCGAAAAGGGGTGGGGTCAATATGACCCCGCTTGGCGGAAATAGGTCTAAATGGAAAAAAAAATTGGCGATTTCTTCAATCTGACTTCATATTGACAATTTTTAACAACATAGGGTGCTACATAACACACTTTCAGGAAAAGTCACGGACTGGGAGACTTTAATATTTTATTGAAAAAAAGTTACATACAATATAAAACAGCTCGGGGTCAAATTGACCCCGTTGGCGGTTCTAGTGTTAACTTGTGAGTGTGTGAGGCCATTATGCCTACATAAAGGTACTCAAGCTTTACTCTATTTTCAAGTTTTTCTTCAAAAAGATGAGTTTGTCTACGTTGTCAGTAGTGAGGGCAGATCTGTTGGCGGTAACTATGTCACCTGCCGTCGAGAAAACCCTCTGGCTCGGGACTGAGACTGACTCGGATGTGATTGAGCATGTTTGACGTGTTATCATTAGCATACCGCACCGCTGTCGAACAACGCCGACACACCGTCCTCACCCGATCCACAACTCGCACTCCATTGTTATTGTAGTCCACAGGGAACCCGAAATGTTCCCACACAGCTGATTTAAAAGAAGCAGGTGGGTCTTCTAGCTCCTGTGTGTTGTGTGAACTCGCCATAGCTGCTAACTTTTCTTCTTCATGTATTGTGTTCGTTTTGTTGTGTTTAGTTCTTGTTCTTCATTTGTTATTTACGGGCGGCTGGCTTTTAGGCGCAATACCGCCCCCTGGATTATATATAGTGAAGTGGATACTTCCCTGAAGGACAGACTTGTTTCCCACTCGTAAAAAAAGGCGTATTCGCCGTGTGACTGCATGTGCCGAACCGTGACGTCCGAACCGTGACGGGACGAATACGGATACCGTTACACCCCTAGTCGGCAGTGTGCATATGTTTAGTTGTTTTGTGTGTGTGTCTTGTAGTTGTGTATTGTACATTTTGTGTACTGCATAAGTCACACACCTGACACGCTGATGTTTATATGGCTGCTGCTTGACGTAATACATGATCCTCAAACTTTGTTTGAGTTGTTTTTGATCATGTTGCCGCATGGATTTTGCACTGGTGCACACACTCATGCATTCACCTGCAAAACAGTAGAAATATGTTTTGGCAACTAGCTTGCTGACTCAGCATGTGCTTCTCCGAATTTGAAACATATCGGTGTGCAATAGTTTTTTACGTAATGCAATGAGTAGTATTGTACTTACATTATAATACTTATACTTTACTTATTATGTTTTATATTAACTAGTTATGTATTTTGATACTTTGGGATTCATTCATTTGTATTTACATCTCTACTGTAAGATTAGCACTTCCTACTCCAACCCATTCACTCACTCACTGGCTCATTACTGTGTGTATGTGTGTTGATATTTATCACTATTTGGGGACACCGATCTGTTTGCACACCCACATCACGGGGACCTGTGAGTGTGTTTGTGTGTAGAAGTGGGGAGGGCAGGGGGAAGAGTGCTGTCACTGTATTTACAACAGATGATTTGTGTCTGTGTTCATTTACTCTCCTCTGTTTCTCTCTCACACAGCACTTCTCTTCAGAGGCAAGTGGTCAAATTAGTGCTAATTAGCCGTGTGTGTTTCTTTTAGCGAACGTAAACTCTCACACACTCTAGAGAAAAACCAACACCTAACTCTCACTCTGTGTTGTCTGCTGTTAAGATGCAGAGTTAGCGGTGATATTTCTCTGTCTCACATCTTTCTCCGTTTGCTTCTGTTATCTCTGCAAACGAGGTGTTAATGTGCTTTTATTAAAACTGCCTTTCATTTGCTCCGGGTGCCATGGAGCCTTCACACGGCCCCTCGTTTTTATTTAATCTCTCATTCATGATGGTCATGTTCGCTACTTCTCCTCGGCTTGTCCTCACAGCCCCTATCAGTGTGCAGTAGAGGACGTATAGATATATGATAAAATGGAATTGGGAATGAAAGGGTGAAAGGACATACATGCAAATTCAGCAGCCCCCTCCCTCTCTTCATATTTAAAAGCCATAACCCGTTGAAAGGAACATGAATCTACATATCTTTGCCGCATTACATTTAGTCAGTGCCTTACATCTATAAATATGTCATAACCTGACTGAGGCTAGGAATATGTAAGGATATAAGAACAGCGCTGTTTCCAAGCAAAAATCTACAAACGGTGGAAAGAGCCTCAGGTCTTTCTGAGATGTTGTAGTGCCACCGATGAGCTTGTGAAGTAAGCTGGATTCATTGGCTTTGTATGTGGTTGATGTGATATGACATTTAGTCAAATAGAGATTATAGGATTATTTAGAGGTTTAACCTGTTAAGCCCCAAGCCTGTTTTTCAGGTCTCAGGCTCGAAAATGACATTCCCAGAACAAATGACTAAATTAAAATTAATAATATTTGTTCTCAAAGCAATGATAAACCTGTGAGTTGGATGTAGAAATGTCAGAATCAATATAGATTTGTTTTAAAAAAGTAAATTCAGATTGAATATATTAAAAAATGTAAATTATAGTGTCCGTCCAAAAAGAAAACATTACTTATAGTGAAAACCACCCTTGAAAGATGGGATAGTAGACTAAAAGCTTTAGGAATCCAAACTATAACATATAAGTACCCTGTATCAAGATTGATGCAAAACAAGTGACATTTGACCTTTTTAGAGGGGTTTAGCAACACAAACCCACCTCTGGGGTCATTTGGGTGGATTTGCCATATCTCTGGCCCCCCTTGGTCGATTTTGATGATTGACACCTCTTTTGAACCATTAGAGCCAATAGAATCGAGGGGAAGTTCCTAAATCCATCTAAACATTTCCATTGAGGAGTGAGAGTGATGCGCACGCAGTTTGCCCAAAACCGGAAGCTGGGTTGTAGCTCTAATAGCAGCTAATATGAAATCTCCGTTTTTGACAAAAATGGAATGATGGATTATCAGTAATCATTTCAAAGTGACACAGACTCATTGGATTAACCTTCAGCAGCGTTTTTCTCGTTTTAATGCCATTAAACACAACTTTTGATCAGAAAAACAGCAAAGGTAAGACAGTTTTGGTCGCACAGTGATGATACTTATCTCCTCTAGAATCTGTGGAATCTCAGCTTTAATCTGATATCTTGTTTGTGCAGATCCGATAAGTAATAAAGTATTTCTACCGTGAGTTCTGTGCTAAGTGCGTTAGCATTTCTTCGCTCAGGGCTAATTCAGAGGCTCGGTATTACCCTTGTGTTTTGTTTAGCTAAACATTTTTCATATCGTCAGTTAGCTGAGTTTTTTCCTGTTAAGTGGGTATGACACATTCATAGTTTGTTAAATGTTAAGAAGCCCTGAGACACAGTTTCGTGAAAAACTACGGGCTATCAGTTTTCAGTGATCAGTCGCTAACCTCCAGGTCTTAAAAGTGAAGCCAATGAGAAAGTGCTTTAAAATTGCAGTTCCTCTATTATCCAGCAGGGGGTGACTCCACTGGTTGCTAAGAGAAATCCGATTGTATAGAAGTCTATGAGAGATGACTACTAATTTATTACAACAATAAACATTTTGTCAATTGTTATACATTCTTGATTGTAACCCTTGAAGTTGAAAATCTAAATCTATCCGTTAATTTGTAAATCATGGCCACATTTAGAGATAAACAAATAATGCTTAAGGCGGGGCTACCTTGTGATTGACTGGTCACTAACACAGTGCTGTGCTGTTGGGCTGCTCTGTGTTGTAGTCCTAGAACTTTAACCCTTTCACATTGTGTTTTCAGTTTTTTTTTTACATTTTCGTCGCCTTAAAAGGTATTGTTCAACATATGGTTGTACTGTACTCCACCCTTTTGGGATATTTCTTGTTGAAAAAAACCACGAGATAGCAACAGCCTAAAAAACAAGATGGTGGCTGCCAAAACACCAGGTTGTGGCTTCAAGACAAAAAAATGCGACATCGCTGTGACTACATCTGCTTCTTATATACAGTCTATCGGCCTGATATATGCAAGTCAGAGTCCTGCACTCTCGTGGTTACCCGACCCGATGCAAGTTAGCAGAATGGCACCATTACAAAAATATAACCTATTGTTGTTATTTCGTTGCAGCTATGCCTATTTCTCACTATATTGAATTATAGCTTAAATGTTTGGCATCATGGCTCTGACCTTTTTGCTCCCCGCAGCGTACACTTAAGGGGAATTGGGTAATGACCATAACATAATTGTCCCAACCTTCAGGGAGTTGGAGCCTACAGGTCCATAGTAGGGTGAGGATATGGAGGATTAAATGTTGTGTGGTAAGTGGCAGTGATGACACCCTAATGCTTGTGGTGAGTAGCAGAGCAGAAGAGTGAGCAGAGTATTGGCAGCTCACACTGACCACCATATTGCAAAGGGTGCAAAAAGAGAGTAGAGTCCGTCACGTCAATGCAGCAGCGCCACTTGACTTGTTGACCTGCACTAACTCACATGCTCACTCTGTTAAGTGTGTTTGCATCCTGTGTTAGCTCAAATGGTTTTCCACAGGAAAGCTGTCAATGGTGTGTTTAAAACTTAGGCCCTGACTAAATGGCAACATCATTTTAATTTGTTGTTGTGTAGACTGATATGTGTTTCACCACTAATCTTTGTGATGATGCATTTCTTATAACTGCTCTATCATTAGCCTTCGAACAACTTTTAAAGTGAAGCAGTAGCAGCGAGAAGTGTTTGGTTTGCAGCAGTAACTTAAAAAAGAGCTCTGATCAAAAAATCCTCTTGAAATGTCCTACGTCCATGCTCATGCAGTGCAGGAACAGTTTAGGCAACAAGACAATGGTTTGGTTAAAAATAACTACGAACGTTATATTACTTAAAAAGACCCTATGGTTTTCCCTTTCCTGTAGTGTGTTAAATAGGTTTCTATGCATTAAAATGGTCTGCAAAGGCTACAATCCCTGTGTTCCCTTCAGATGGAGTTTCTCTCCCACACCTGAAACGCCTCCAATGGACTCCAACTTTGGTTGCATATTGACATCACTATAGGCGCTTTCACACCGCAGTACTTTTCCCACAAAGGTTAATCAGAACTTAGTTCATGAGAACTCTTTAGTTCTCATGAACTAAGTGTTTGGTCAATATTGATATTGATGTTTAAATTATTAAATACGATCATTCATTGAAAACATCCATTTATTGAACTTTAAAAAAATAAATAATAATAATTTGAACAGTATGTTTTCAACAGTTGATTACCCTGGAATACAAATAATAAATACCAATAAAGAAATATTAATAAATATTTTGGAGCGCACTTCCACAACCTATAACATATATAAATATGATAACTAATGCCACTCACAACCTGTCATGTTTAATCTGCTACACGCAGTACTCTTATTTTGGTAACCCCTTATCCGGAAACCGGAAGTAGCGAGCTAAGAAGCCCCGGCTTGACGAGTTAGTAAAAGTTGACTGTACGCTAGAGACCGGAGCATGGAGGACCGGAGAATAGAGACACGGCAACTAAAGCCTCCCTTGCAACGTGTTTATATGGATTTATTAAACAGACTGCAAGTCACAACACAACCTGGCCGAGAGGGCTTTTAGGGAGGGGCGAAAGTGCACGCCATAACGCATAACGCATAACGCATAACGCAAGACAAATTGAGAGCATAATAGAGAGGTGAAGTCACGCCCATCTACTTCCGCCCCATGGGACCTTATTTCTGAAAAATTATGCATTGAAGTCAATGGAGAGAGAAAGATTATCTTTCGATCCCGTTTGAATTGTGCCACGAATTACACATATGATGTTTGTCAATCTTAAAAAATAATTTCCATGTCAAAAAAGTCACAGTTTGTCGTAAAACTGTTGAAATATAAGACGATGAAAAATACGCAACTAGAAAGACTACAAATCCCAGAGTCCCGGTCCCGCATGCTGGCTCTTACCGAACCGACTAACTCCCCTTGTGTGTATGTACAGCTCTCAACATGCCCAGACTTGGAGTGATTTTCTCCTCTTTTAATACTTTTCGTCCTCATTCTGAAAGAAAGAAGTGATATGTGCCAACGTGACGGCCGTCTTGGTGTGTGGTGCAAGACGGGAGATGTAGTTCATTGAGCGGTTTCACACAAAAAAATGTGTTACTTCACAGTTTTATGACACATTTTTATTTTTTTGACTTGCAAAATTATCTTTTCAATTGACAAACAACATATGTGTAATTCGTGGCACAATTCAAACGGTATCGAAAGATAATCTTTCTCTCTCCATTGACTTCAATACATTCTTTTTTCGTAATAAGGTCCCATGGAGCTCCCCCGGAAGGGGAGGGACTTCGCCACTCTATAGAGTGGCGAAGTCCCTCCCCTTCTGAGGGAGCTCGTGGGACCCCGGAAGCGGAAAAATATACATTGAAGTCAATGGAGAGATAAACGTTATCTTTTGATCCCGTTTGAATTGTGCCACGAATGACACATATGATGTTTGTCAATCTTAAACAATAATTTCCATGTCAAAAAAGTCACAGTTTGTCGTAAAACTGTTGAAATATAACACTATGAAAAATACGCAACTAGAAAGACTACAAATCCCAGAGTCGCGTAAGTGATGTCACCATTGTTTTCCTCCACGAAGAGATATCTAATATCAGCGCGATATATCATCGATATATATGGCGCTGGCTAAGATAAGATAACTTTAACAAGATGCCTGTGTGCTTAGTACCAGGTTGTTATCATACCAGCAATGGGTCTTGCTCGTTCTTTCGCCTCCCGTCTGATGAAAGGAACAGGAGTGGCTGGATCAAGTTAGCTACCTAGCTAGTAGCAAGCACGTTAGTTAGCATTACACCCGTGTCATTTGTATTAGCCTTAACATTAAGTAACCCAACATGTTAAACAGTAAGAGTAGTAGGCTAGTCATATTTCGTGAACCCTTTGAAGAGTGCTGTCACAGCGGTGTGATCATTCTATAATACACAACTTAAGCCTGGGGGAGAAATGCTAACGGTAACGCTAGCATTGGCGATTTTTTTTTTTCTACGTCATGCTACCTGCACAAATGGTTGACATTAAACATTAAAAAGACCAGGCAGTTCAGAGAGAATCAAAGGCAGACAGGCAGGCAGACAGGCAGCTTTGCATGACATTCTTCTGGACGTGTTTCATTGTGGTGATAGTGAGTGTAGTCAATCCTTTTGTTGACAAGACAGACGGACATCTTGGTGACGTGTGTTGTTCTGCCCTACCGGAGATGTAGTTCACTGAGCAGTTTCACACAAAAAATGTGTAACTTCACAGTTTTACGACACATTTTTATTTTTTTTACTTGCAAAATGTTCTTTTAAATTGACAAACATCATATGTGTCATTCGTGGCACAATTCAAACGGGATCAAAAGATAACCTTTTCCTCTCCATTTTCTCCATTGACTTCAATGTATATTTTTCCCTCTCTATTGCGAAAGGGAATGCAGCAAAATAATCGTTTTATTTCGATTACGGTGTTTTAGTAATCGTTGCAAGCCAAATCGTAATCGATATTAAAATACGATTAATTGCACAGCCCTACGTGATATGCTAATAGCCGGGACACTTTCGACATGTCTCTAAGTGATTGAACAATCACAACAGAGCCGGCCAGCTCACCAATCGGGGCAGACTGGGCTCTGGTTTCAGATAGAGGGTGAAAAGAGTCACATTGAAGGCACAACATAAAAATATTAACCGATAATACAATTATAATATATCCTCTTTAAGCATTAAAGTTTTGTCACAAACAATTAACCGATGACTTCTGGTTTTACACGGGAGTCGGGACTGTGAATCAACATATCAAGTGCTGCTGGGCAAATGTCTTTGTTTTCACATGTGTATGTCACTGATTATGAGGACAGAGTTATTCATTTAAAATATTAATTATTTCTTATTAATAATTTATTTCCATGAATCCCTTCATTCCCACTGGCTAATGTGTGTGTAAATGCAATATAGGAAATAAAGCACTTCCTTTTCATAGCCGTTCCGACTGCCAGTTCCCGTTATTGTTTTCATCAATAATCCCCTAAAGATCGCTGTGCTCACAGAAGCCCGGGTCACCTCACCCCCCGTCCCCTGCCTCCCCCGACCAACCAAAGTGATAAGGTTAGTGTGGAGGAGAAAAAAACGACGACAGGGAAAAATGTCGGGGAAAAAGTTTAACAAAGCATATTTTCCTCTTTTATGACTCCCTATGACCTTTAGGGATATTAACATCTGACATGATGAATTGTGCGCTGGTGAGAGAAGAAAAAGGGGAGAGATGGATGAAAAAAGAGAGGAGAAGGGACGGTCTCATTTTTCATTACAATGCTGTGATTTGAAGAGATGGACACACTTCTTTGTGTTTAACCCCCTCAAGAACACAAACACACACACACATACACATATATGTACAGTATAAGGTGTGCATGCAACATATACAAAGGGAGGAGTGTGTGGTATCAGTGTAAACGAAAATGAAAAGCACTTCTTTCCAGCCTCATCCTGCCCGCGTCAGCACTCCTGAGCCTGGAGTCCCATTAGCCCTACGGTGATAGGCAGCTATAGGCAGCCCCCCCCCCCCAACACACACACTCACAAAGGCTGCACACACTGCAACATGCACACTCAATTAAAGTGTGACCTTCTACCCTCTCTGGGCACTGACGGAGTGTGTTACACCTCAGGATCTTTGTGAGCATGTTTCTGTCTCTGTGTGTTTATATGTGTCAGCATGTACAGTAAGCAACATAGGTGTTTGGACAGTGACAACATTTTTTTTGTTTGGCCCTTTGCACTGTAATAATTGATTTCGAAGAAGAAATGTGCATCCACTGCAAATGTTAACTTTAATTTAAAAGTATTGACAGTAATATTTGGTGAAGCGTGCAGGGATTACAACCGTTTTTATAATAGACGCCGCATTTCAGGATAGTAAAAGTAATTGGAAAAGTGGATATACTATTGAATAAAGTCATCATATTTAATACTTGGTTGCATTTTATTTGCAGTGAATGATTGTCTGAAGTCCCAGAGACATTGAGAGGCCTTTATTCTCCTATTTTCTTTGTTTCTTCCGGCTTGTTTCCAGGGCTTTCTGTCTTCAATTTAGCTTGCATCTAGTGAAATCAGACTATTGGATTAGGTCAGGTGGATTGACCTGGCCATTCAAGAGCATTCCACGTTTTGGGCTGTGAAAAGAGTTTGGTAGTATGTTCTGGGTCATTGCCCTGCTGTGGCGCTGTCCAATTACATTTGAAGCATTCGGTTGAAACTGACCAGATACTGCTGCTTTTGTCCATTGTCATTTAGTCAATAAATACGAAGGAGCACGTTCCCCCGACCGTGCCACCACATTCCCTCCTCCATGTTTGACAGACAATGTGGTACACGTAGGATAATGGACCGTTTGTGTTCTCCTCCACACCTCTGGTAAAGGGGGTCTCTTCAAGATCAGGTTCTATCACTTTTTTAGGTCATTCTTGACATAGCTTATGGTTTTGCTATTTATTATTGTCGTTTTCAATGGCCTTCTGATAATGTCATCTACATGGTCAACATATTGACTTATAACAGCAACATATTCCGAATTTAAATGCAAGACTCGATATTAATTCAAGGCCTTTTATCAGTGGATTTTGGCATGTGATCACACACAAGTCAACAGCTGAACAGCCAATTGTCCAGAAACTGCTGTATTCGAGAATAGTAAGATAAAAGAAGGTTGTATCACAGACAAGCATTAAACAATGAAAATCTTCAGCAGCTTTCAGTCAACACTTTCCAGTATTTGGAAAAAATACCATGATCAAATGCCTTTATAAAAAGCTAGACATTGAACTTTGAGATTATTAGAATGACCACAAACTTAAAGTCAGCTCTGTTACTGTGTTCAATCAGGTTTATTTGATGCTTAAGAGATCATATTTAAAAGATGTATTACAGTGCTCTCAAGAGGGCAGATAAAGGGCTTAATGTAATCTCTCTCTGAGCATTTCACCCTTTGCTTCTGTGGTCTTTATGTTAATGGAGGGCATTCGATGTGTTAGAGGGCAGGACTGTTTTCACATCACACCAACATGTACATTTTAGTAAGGTCCACACCCTTGCTATACTCTATCAATAAAGAAATATTATTTGTTTTTACATGAAAAGGCTAGCTGGGTTCTGTTTGCACCACTGCCTCATTACATTTACTTCCAGAAAATTCAACAAAAATCACAACATTTTACAAATTGAAATCTTCCTTCGCATTCTCGTTAAGTTACAATTACAAGATTCAAAATGTCGATAATCAGTTTAAATGTTGAGCAGTATTGATGTCAAGCAGTAATATACAACCCTGTGTTTAAATCCTGCTATTTAAAATACTAGTTGTATGTTTGTCCAGTTCTGAACATGTGCTTTCCCTTCCTATGGATATATATGATGATAGACAAGACAAAGACATATTATTTAAATAGAGGTGAACAACAACATGTACCGTTTAATGGACATGTGAAACGTCTGTTGGAAATATAGGAATAAAGAAACTTTTTCTATGAAGAAAACAATAATGTTTTGGACCTGCACCAAACCAAATTTGCGTATTTACTGTAACATTTAAATGAATATTTTACAGATTTTAAAGAAAATACTCAGTATATAAAGTCCTCTAAGAAGCTTTTTATGCTGCTTCTTCTTAAGATTTATATTAAAACATGTTTTTATTTTATTATAGTATATTGCGTGATATTTATAGTCTGGCCCGACACTCCTTGAAGGATGTCATGCCAATTAAATCAAATTTGAGTGAGTTTCTATGTACAGAATGTCCTGCTCATCAGAAACCTCCACCCCACATTCTTCTCCTGCATGAATAGTACATAGCCACTTAAGCTGTGACCCTGAAATTGTCCCCTTTTTTGGAAAGAGAAACATACTGTACCGACGTCTGCCGGCTCCAGCATTTGCATTATTCAAAACACATTATGCAAGATATTCAGCAGGTGGGAAGCCACCTTTGCCCAGAGGAATTCCTGAGTAGACAAGCATCTTAAGACGTGTGTGTGTGTGTGTGTGTGTGTGTGTGTGTGTGTGTG
>CALSBZ010000022.1:1727110-1748409 GCA_943591055.1 Gobionotothen gibberifrons | reverse complement strand
AATGTATGGACCTATTTTTCGGATTTCTACTACGTAAGCAACCTTCCCACGTGAATCCTACGCACGGCGTTATACATGAGGCCCCTGGCCTTATTAGTTTCACCTGCTCCCCTTTAGCCCTGCAATCACCTGAGCACTTCACCCCCTCATTAGTTCAGATTCTGTTTGAGTCCTGCTTAATCTTTGTCAGATTCTTGCAACGTGTAGTTCTGTCCTGTTTTATTTTGGTATATTTTGTTAATTCTTCCTGTCTCATTCATTTGGGTCCTTCCTTCTCTACAACCCGTGACGCTTTGTGTGTCCATCGTACTGACAACGCTCCCAGATCTCAGCAACTATCTTGATGTGTATAATACTACTATCAAAGTTAGACATTATCCACACAACTATAAATAAAGCAAAGACTGCCTTTTTAAAGACCCTCTACTCATCTACATCAAAACAATGAAATAAGAGTTAGTCATTTTTGTCAAAGGTCTTAAAATGATATAGTTTCAACTAATTTCATGGAATTTTGTTGGCAGCAAAAATGTTCTTTTTTAATTACATTGTAAAATAATAGTTAACCTATATTTCTTTGGAGACCTATCATTCTTTTAGGCTTTCTAGAAAAGTTTTTAATCAAATTCTGACCCAGCAACTCTCAAACTGCTGTTTTTTCTCACATACAGTAGCAGTTTAATCAATTTGATTCACTGTTTTCTGCTATAGCAAAGAACGTAAAAGACAAACAGGCACGTGTAGTTTACACTCTCATAACCAACTTCTCTCTTTTCTGTTTTTTAATGGTCCAACTTTGAGGATTAATGGTTGTTGGCATTGCATTTCAGATACCACATCCAGATTTGCCACAATAGGGCTCCAGTGACACTGTACCCCATTCACCTAAAATGAGACTTGTGAGCAACTGGCTCAATCTCCCATTATGGTTCTGCTAGACTACCACCACAATGCAAACAAAGGCAATAGCTAGAGCATTACAGCAAATGGAATTCTGTGTCATTTCAGCAAAAGCCGTAATAGAAAAGCAATACGAATGCATTAAACAAAGCCATATAAAGAAGTTCAATCAAAGGTGATGCCGCCACAAGCTGGAGGTCTATCTCTGAGAATTACACAATAATACACAGTGATACTCCCTCAAACACTTCTAGAAGTCCAGCTCAGGACAGGAATAAAGCCAGATTTGTGTGTAGGACTGCAGCAATGCAGGCGCTCGCAGGGTATGGCCTCGTAAAGGAATAAAACTGGGTTCATTACCCAAGCTTATTTGAATTTAATTCATAATTAGAACAACACATTTGGAGGGAAATTACTAGGCCGGGGAAGAGGGTGTTAATGGTAGAATGATAATTGGCACTCACAGCACCACTTCACTGATTCAATTCTCTCATTCTCAAGATGTGGCTGAAATCTGTAATCTAGGGCTGCGCCTCAAATCATTTCCCGGGACTGAAAACTCTCTACAAACACTGCACACTAACCTACAGACTTAGGGGATTTCTATATCCCTCAAAGAGAAGTGAAGCAAACCAAGTCTGACAACATGTCATCATCTGAGTATATGTTGGCCTTTTTATGCATTTCTTGAAGCAATTTCTGATTAATTGAACCAAAATGTCTGCCAATGGATCCAGCTCAAGCCCCAAGGCCCCGAGTAAGCTACAGATGTATCACCTCATTTCGGACGCCCCTACCCATGTGGGTCCGTGATCTGCACGGGGTGGGCCCTCGCTGAAAGGAAAACCCCCCGCAGGACTTGATACGCCCCCTTGATAAATACATTTAATTATAATGAAACCAGCTGCAATGGATCATGGATCCACCAGGGGGGCAGTGATTAAAAAACTGCCACACTGGAACTCATGTGAAATAAACAGCTGATAGATCTACAGGTATCTGATATAGTGGATATTTGTTAAGATCCATATGTCACGGATAGGATCATATTCTGTGCTAAATAAGAGACAAGTAATCATTTACAAAACATCACCATGTTTTTATTTAACAAAATAATGTTGTTTAATCCACGTTGGAGTAAGTACAAAACCATCGGTTTGTTTTTCATCAGGAAATGCAGACCGGCTCATACAAACGATTTGTAATCATCATCCTCACGATCATTTAATGTATCATATGTTCGCCTAATTGACATGAAAGCACTAATAAATGTAGTTTAATCCACGTGAGTTTACAACTACAAAAAGAATCGGTTCGTTTTTATATCACATCCGACGGGAGGAAATGCAGAACGGCTCTCACTACCGATTTTTAATCAGAATTCAATCATCATCTTCACCACGATCATGTATGTTTATTTTCGCCGAATTGACATGAAAGCACTGACAAATATGAATATACTGTAGTCAACTTCATTAAAATGTTATTAACTTAGTAACTCAGTAATTCACTAAAAAGAGGTTTATTTTGAATGAAGCCTTGTCATCTCACCATGGGCAAACGGGCTATAATATTATACTATTGTTAATAGTTTAGTGTATTATTAGTGTTTAATATTACTGCTATAACAATCACACATTGAGTTCATTGTTGTGCAATGTTAAAATCAGACAGTTTTATTTTTTTAAATAGTCTGAATGAAACGGCAGCCCTCAGTTGATCAGCTGTGTGTTTACACACCTAATGGCCCATCAGCCACAGCTCTGGGTTGTTCTTATTATAGCCTACATCATGTAGTCCGCTGTATAGGAAACTGTAGTTTCCCCATACTGTAGCAGCAGACGCACATTCATGACGTCCGCTGGCGCATCATGAATACGTCGATAGTGTAAGTGCAGTCGGATTCTCAAAGCACTGCAGTCTCTTCTCCTAAATCCTTTTGAATTCTCCTATCCACTATTCATTAACCTGTTAAACCCCATCCCTGTTTTTCAGGTCTCAGGCTCGAAAAGGACATTTCCAGAACAAATGACCATAACTACACTTGTAAAAGGGGAAAATTAATAATCTTTTTTCTCAAAGTAATGATAAACCTGTGAGTTGGATGTAGAAAAGTCAGAATCAATATAGATGTTTTTAATTTTAAAGAAAATTCAGATTGAACATAGTAAAAAACTGTAAATTATAGTGTCCGTCCAAAGAAATGTTTTACTTATAGTGAAAACTAACCTTGGATGATGGTAAGGTAGACTAAAAGCTTTAGTAATCCAAAGTATAACATATAATAAGTACCCTGTATCAAGATTGATGCAAAACAAGTGACATTTGACCTTTTTAGGGAGATTTTTTTGCTAAATCTCCCTAAAAAGGGGTGATTTGGGTGGAAATGGGCGTTTTTGCCGTTTCTCTGGAACCCATTGGTCGATTTTGGTGATTGACATCTCTTTTGAACCGTTAGAGCCAAAAGAATCGAAGGGGAATTTCCACATACGCACCAACGTTAGGGTTAGGGTTAGGGCCACTCGATTCACAACATTACCCTAACCCTAACCCTACCCCAACACAAAACCTAACCCTAACCCAGGCCACAATCAACAACCTGATCAACTCTATGCGAAGGAGATGTGTTGCACTGCGTGAGGCAAATGGTGGTCACACCAGATACTGACTGGTTTTCGGACCCCCCCAGACCCCCCCAATAAAGCAAAAATGCACGTTTCAGAGTGGCCTTTTATTGTGGCCAGCCTAAGGCACACCTGTGCAATAATCATGCTGTCTAATCAGCATCTTGATATGCCACACCTGTGAGGTGGGATGGATTATCTCGGCAAAGGAGAAGTGCTCACTATCACAGATTTTTTCAGATTTGTGAACAATATTTGAGAGAAATGGTTATTTTGTGTATATAGAAAATGTTTTAGATCTTTGAGTTCATCTCATGAAAAATGGGAGCAAAAACAAAAGTGTTGCGTTTATATTTTTGTTCAGTGTAGGTACCGATCGATTCTGTGTCTTCTCACGATGCTAGCCGATATGTTGGATGTCAGTTACGATAAGTAATAAGGGTGTTAAACCGTGTGTTCTGTTCAAGCGCCGTTAGCATTTTTTCGCTCGTGGCTAATTCAGAGGCTCAGCGTTAACTTTGTGGTTTTCTTTGAAAAAAAAAGTGTTATCAGTTAGCTGAGTTTCTTCCCGTGACATGGATACAAAACATTCATAGTTTATTAAATATTAAGAAGCCCTCAGACACTGTTGCTTGCAGATGATGCGGTTTTTCCCCCGGGGGCGCTGCTCTAATATAAGACCCTCCCAAATGAGTGAACTTCTCATCTCATCCCTATGGGACATGCCAGCCACCCTCCAGAGAAAGCTAATTTCTGTCTGTTGTATCCGTGATCTCACTTGAATAGCCCTTATTTTAATCATTACCATCTAAAAGTTGTAAAATGCACTAAAAGCCAAATCCAGTCATTTGACTAAGCTAAGACCTACGTGATTAAGGGTGGGGCAAGGAAAACACAAGTGCGCATGCTCTATTGGCCCAATGGGTGCGTAATATCGACAGCAGATCTAGAACAGATCTGGGAACTTTTGTACATTTTCTCCACGTAAAAAAATGTGGTCCCATATGCACATAAATAACAGACTGTGTGTGTGAGATAGCAAGAGAGCCCAGGTGAACTTTACCTACCTGCCTAATCTGAAAGATGGAAGATCCCGGGAAAGATCTGTTCATTTTTGTTGCCCACATTGGCTTTATGCGCCACTGAGCAAATTCCATAGTAATGAACGGGGCCCCACCCCAACCCTGTATCCAGTTTTTCTGTATACATCCAGGATCCAGCTGGCCTGCACTTGCACAGGAACCCTGTTCATTTAGCCTCACACAGAGTGAAACTTGACAACCTGATATGCAGGACTGTAGCCATCCCATGAGCCTCAGCTGTGTTTAATTAATAAGCAGGCACTTAGCGAGCCAGCCGCAAGAGGGTCCTTACTGTCACATTCCCAGAGGTAGGGGTCCTAAATGAGTCATTAGATACTCAGCACACATACACCTGCTTGTCACACCCACACACACACACACTGCTGAAGTAGACCATGCGCGTGTGTGTTTGCGGTTAGCACCGGGGGTTGGGTTTGTGCTAATGGAGTTTTAATGACACCTACTCTCGCCTAATCACCTGTTCTGGAGGCTTCCAGCAGCACAGGTAGCCCAGCGTTCCCAGCAAGGGAATTATTTGTAATGTCTCCTGTTCATGTCTTCTCTCTCATTTGCCTCCCCAATTATTCCATAAGGCTCCACTCAAACCGACCCTGCCTCAGAGGAGGTAAAACTTAATTATAATCAAAAAATCTGCTAATTTACATCAACATATCAGTGTAGATATGGAGCCATTTTGCACTGAGCGGGGTGTTGGAGAGCCTGAGCTTTGCCATTGTTGTGTCCCCCAGTGGTGCCGCTGTGTTTGCCTTGATTAAGATAATTAGTGTTTAAGCTGGAGAGGAACAGTAATATAAGTTATCTCTCTGTTTACCATTAAGTTGAGGCACAGCAGGGGAGGATGGTAATTTTGGGTTATGTCATACATTTTGAGATTTTTGGTGCCTTAACCACCAGGAGATTAATCAAATATGCAAACAATCATCAAAGTAAAACAGCTTTACACATTCCCCTGGTCCAAGAGTTGAATCTGTGTGAATACAAATGAGTTGTTGTTTACCACAGACTTTCTTCCTCACAACCCTTTTTTGCAGAGTGGTGAAAAGTTACTAAGCATATGTTACTTATTTATTTACTTCATGTAAACAAACTGAAGTTCTGTTTACGTTCAGGGTTTGTAAAAAATCTTTTTATGTATTCTTGAGGTCTGAATGCTTTTCTTTACTAATGAAACCCACATTGAAAACACATTTTGTAAACGTTTGATATCTGCTCTGCGTCCATCCCATAGAGCAGGGATCACCAACTACATTTGTCCAAGGGCCAAAATGTATCCAATAGACACTATCGCGGGCCAGCGATTTTTATATATGAACCGGAGACACTTATTTTACTGTTTTAATGGCTTATCAAGAACTCAAACACAACATCCTGGTGTACAAAGAATGCAGTCCGGGTGATGTTTTTTATGTGGGGTGCAGATGAGAGGGAGCTGTCATTCTGGACAGCTCCCTCTCATCTGTCTTAAAACCTTTCCTTGGAATATGTTATGAATTGTAAGGTGTCCCTGGGTGCTTTGAAAGGCGCCCCTAAATAGAATGAATTATAATTATTATTTATTAAAACGATGTAATAACTTTTAAAACATTTTCCAGTCACTTGCCCCATGCATTCAGCAGCAGCAGGCCATTCACTTTGATTTGATCCCGTTATGAAATGTCATCATTTCGACATTAAAGAAATGCTACATAAACGTTATCTTGCACATGTTATCTAACCATCTCCGTCTCTAACTTTCAATATATTTTAAAAGAGATCTCTCTCTCTCATCTGCGTGCCGGGGCGGGGCCTCACAGACACGCTGCCTGCATCTCTCTCTCGCTCACAGACATGCTGCAGCGCTGTGCAGTGTGCACACAGTTCTGCCGGTAATGAATATTACATTTTGTGAGGAAACGTTTCCACCAATAATTCCAATAAGTATTCCAAAATCCCAACCCAACCCTGCTTCTAGGCTACTGTCCCGCAGCTCCTGCCTCTCTGTTGGACTCTGTCACAGCGGGGCTACTGCTGTGGTGCGGGCGCGCACGAAGCAGACTCTTCACATTGAAGGATCACTTCTTCTTCAAGGCAGGGAAGCTTTCGCAGTACGCAGTCTACTGTCCCGCAGCTGCTGCCTCTCTGTTGGACTCCGGTACTGCACCTTACTCACGAGACGTTGTAAAAAAAAAAAAAAAAGGTGGGGGGCGAACGCAGTCACCCCCGTCGTGCGGGCCGGATGAGAATGTCTGGCGGGCCGGATGTGGCCCGCGGGCCGCCAGTTGGTGGTCACTGCCATAGAGGTATGAAGGGAAAGAGCGTTGGAGGCAGGGCCCTGTTACTTCCTATGAAAGTTCCTAAGTGGCGCATGAATCCCAAAATGAGGCAACTGTAGATTCAGAAAGGGGTATTGGGCCCACAGAGCATGTGCACTTGAGTTTTCTTAAACCCCGCCTCCAATCTGCAGGCCTTGGCTCAGTCAAATGAATGGAGGAGGAATAACCCTTGATTTGGCTTTTAGCACATTTTACCCATTTTTTCATACTGATTTATTTTTTTCAACGCTGATTGACAGATACTTCTTTCCCAACACGAGTCAATGGGAAAAAGTATTTTTGGGTACAAATGACGTCCTGGACTAGATCAGAAATACAGTACTACTGTTTTGCCACAAAATACATTTGCTTCAGCGCCGGCGCACTTCCTAGGGTCTTGATCCATACATTACAAGCTTGTAGTCCTACTATTCTATGCCTTTTCTGGCATACATTGCCATTTCTGCTGCAATATCGCCTCCTGTGGACAAGTGGATTATTGGGACACCTTTGGCAGGAATGCCTATTTTTAATTTTTACTTTATTGCTACTTAATGTGTCTTATCCACTACATTTAGCCTTCATACTGAACTTTTTCTATTTTTGGTATCTGTACTAACTAGATCCTGATGAAGAATTTAAAATACAATACACAACATCGACGTATCAAATGTATCCAGAAGTCTGCAACAACATTAACCCTTTGAGACCCGCGGGGCCGTATACGATCCCAAATATCACGTCGTGTTCAAAGCGTCATAACTTCTCAGCTGTTTGAGCCAGAGACATGCCGTGTTTTTCCCGGGGGCTCCCGCAACATCTTGCAAGAAACTGCGTCTGAGGGCTTCTTAACATTTAGCAAACTATGAATGTGTCATACCCACTTAACGGGAATAAACTCAGCTACCTGACGATATGAACCATTTTTACCGAAACAAAACACAAGTTCAGCTTTTATCCACAAAAGTGTGTCTTCCACTGAAATAGCCTCAAAATCACAAACTGCTATTAAGAGTCAGATTCTTAACGAAATCTACTAAAACAAAGTACTTCATGGTAATAGTCAGCTTTTATCCACAAAAGTGTATCTTTCAGTAACTTTATTAGAGAATGAAGCATAAATCTGTCAAATATTCAAAACGGCCTTGTTTCACTGAAATAGCCTAAAAATCATAAACTGCCATCAAGAGTCACATTCTTAACAAACATCTACTAACACAAAGTACTTCATTTTCTAGTTTTCATCTTTTATACACAAAAATGTATCATTCAGTAACTTTCTGAGAGAATTAACTTCTTACTGTAAAGAAATGACAATTTATAAGGCAAAACACAGAAATGTCCTATGTGGGTCTCAGAGATTTAACATGCAACTCACGTGTTAAAGCATAATTAAACATAATATATGTATTATACATTATAACATGACACTTACAGGTCCAATTCTGAATGCAGAGTGACTACTTTTACTTGCATATATATAATCTTGTCCAGTATTTTCAAATGGTGGCTATATCTTTACATAAGTAAAATAATTTTTGAATATATCTTTACAACTTTAAATATTCCTGACTAAATAAACAACAACAATATTTAAAGATTGGGAGAAGAATTACTTAATATTATTGACGTGGAAACTCAGCTAATCGGCCTCATCAGGTTTCATCACGATTTATAAATCTGTTTATACATCTGTTTTGTAAATGAATGCTTTTGTTCTCTCTGAATCCCCTTGGAAGTTAAGAGCTTATTATGATTATTATCATTATTAGGGGTTATATATTTGCTTCTGCATGCAACACATACAGTTTCATTCTGATGAATACACACATCACAGAATAGCTATGCAGCCTTCCTCTGTGTGGGCACCACAACGCTCAGAGGCTGATTGTTCCCAGGGAAATGGCTCTCATTTGGACTAATGGAGACAACTGCCTTCACACAGCAACCACTGAGATAGAGATGGAGGAAAGAGAAAGTAGACAAATAACAGGGATTGGGGTAAAGATAGAATGCAATTATATTCAATGGACAATGTGGGAGTATGTATCTAATAAATAAATAAAAAACTCGCTCTGGAGGGAACACAGGGATGTTAGCAGGGCCGGTTTTTGGCATAGGCGACATAGGCGGTCGCCTAGGGCGCCAGATCTGGGGGGGTCGCTGCGCTGGTAGCTCTGGGAGGTGAAAAAAACATTTTTGACCGTTGGTGCTCATCCTCAGCCAGCTAAAATCTCGCCTAGGGCATCAAATTGTCTAGAACCGGCCCTGGATGTTAGCCTTTGCAGACCGTTTACATGCACTAAAACCTATAGAACACACTACAGGAGAAGGAATACACCAAATAGGGCCCCTTTCAAGTGACTAAAGCCTAAAGATTGGAATATTGAATATGTCCATACAACTTTAAATGTTCATGATTAAAGAAACCATAAACTATTATAGTTTGGGGAAACATTGAGTAAATGAAATCATTTGTGCAAAAATGTAGCTAATCTGCTTGAAAATTACGATATTTGTGTTTTTCTAACAAAATAAATGTCAGAAATATGAATCTTAATAAAGTAATAAATAAAAAATGATTATTATTTGTATAGACTGTGACATTATTGTGATCACACTATAGAGGGCAAAAACAAGTGAACGCATTCCACAGCACTATATCACCTCCTGGTTTCTTGTTCATCAGCTCATTGATCAGCCCTATTGAATTTGTGCTATCCAGGGCTGTGTGTGTGTGTGTGTGTGTGTGTGTGTGTGTGTGTGTGTGTGTGTGTGTGTGTGTGTGTGTGTGTGTGTGTGTGTGTGTGTGTGTGTGTGTGTGTGTGTGTGTGTGTGTGTGTGTGTGTGTGTGTGGCCCTGCCTTGCTGCTGGCATGGCTGACAGGGTAATTCGTTCTAATGAAATAACGCAGCCATTGTGGACAACAATTAAGGGTAGCTTTCATCCCACTCATTAGGCTGAGTGGAGGAGCACTTTCATTTGCCCACATTCTTAATGATCTGATCTGAAGGACACACCCACTGATTGAATGCATTCCCCCCCCACACACGCACGCACACACACACACACACGCGCACACACACACACACACACACACACACACATACACACCTGCACGGACACAGGTGCCTTTATGGCCACACTAGAAACATTCTTGTTTCATTTGAATACTTTTTAACGAATCCATCAGAGGAATACAATTAGTTAAAAGATTATGCAGTCCTTTAAAATAAAAAAAAGGAAAATAAAATGTGTACAATGTTCCTTTCAATACTAGTGCAGTGATGCCTAATGTAAATACAATTTGAGAAATTCAATTGATGGTACATGAAATCTCTTTTATTTGTATTTTACTCCTATCAAGAAAATGTGGATATTGTGAACAAAAAGGTATTTTATACACTTGAGCATAAAACAGCTGGTAGTCCTCCTATGAGGACTAAACTCGTGAAATGTCATAAAACTCTCTTTCAGAAGAAAATGAAAGTCCTCTCTAAAAGCACGAAGTCTATTTCCATATATTTTTCACCTCATTTTGACATTTTCATCAATATAAAACCAACAGTCTTTATTAAGTTACTTCTTTTTGAGGCCACTTTCTTTAACTCTGATTAGAGTGCAATTTACAGCGTGTGTAGTTCTGTACAGTATGTATATGCAACATCCGTGTTTTTTTGGTGGACTTCCTTCATCTTCAGGGTTAGTGTTGTGACCTTGCCTTTGCTCTGCTGCCTGCTCCATGTTTATTTATTTATTGAAATAAACGACTTGATTCAAGGTCTAGTTATGGGAAGCACAAGGCTGAGCATTACCATACTGCATGCAAGGTTAGTGCAGCTTCACACAGACATGAGTTCATCCAAAGCTCCACCTGAGCGTCCAATCATCTCGGCTTTTGATACTGGTATTTATTCAGTGTGAAGCCAGAAAAAATTAATCTTATTCTTAGCGTTGTTGTCGTTAATAGAGAAGCAGAGCTCGGTGTCTGTGTGGGTCTTTATTTAGAAACAGAAAGGAAAAACTAGATAGATTTTCTTTCTAAATAAAATGGCCTTGACTTATTTGTCGTATACTTTACATGCATTTCCTATTCTATTTACCAATGCACTGTGCTTTGTCTGTAAACTGTAAATCAATGGGTCCATCCCCATGTTTGGCTACTTGATATGTAAAACGTACAGTTAGTTTAACATCCGATATGAAGAAAACAACACAAGATCCAAAGGGAAAATGCTGTGTACAGAGTTATCTGTATGGTGTCACGTAGACCGCGCTGACTGGCCATGTGGGATAAGAGGCCAATAAATCACCCTGATATACTGTACAGGTCTGACCCTATTTACTTGTATTCCCATATCTCTACTGTAGAGTCAAGCACATGATCAGGCTTAAAAAGAGAACTTCCCCCACAGCAGATGCTTTAGTGTTTGCCATGTTTAATGTATGAGTGAGAACATTTGTATGTGTCCCACAGTGAAGAATGTAACAGTTTTACAGCAAAGAGGACATTGCAGTTAAAGGGGCCCAATTATACTTTTCTGGTTTTTTTCCCCTTTCCTGTAATGTGTTTGTGTGCATGTAAATGGTCTGCAAAGGCTAAAATGCGCTAAAAGCTAAAACCCCTCCATTAGACTCCTTTGTTTACTTCAGTAACAAAGTGACATCACTATGTAACACTCACTCTTTTATTAGTGCTCAAACACATTCTACGTGATAGGCTAAGGGGCGGCCATTTTGGACACATCTGTAAGCAGTTAACCAGCTAACCAATCAGAGCAGACTGGGCTCTGGTTTCAGACAGAGGGTGGAAAGAGGAGCTGTAGCAGCATTAAAGCATGGAAGCATGTCACAGTAGAGGCACAACATATACAACTTCAGTATACCATAAGTATAACATATTTAATAATATAGATGCATGGATAATGAATTCATTAAGATTCAAAAAGTCTGAGTATAACTATAGTGTGAGTTGACATCCAAGGTAAGAAATAAGTAGCAGTATTATTAAAGTAAGTAAATATATAAAAGTAGTTAAGTTGCAGCCAGTAGTAATTGTACAAAAGTAAAAGTGTTACATGTTTACATTGTGAAGTAGCAGCCAGTTATATATTGCACATAAGCAGTGTCAATAGCCATAAGATCGGGTTTCACCTTATCAACACAAATATGACAAGCACACATTCACCACCGACATCAATAGGCGGAAAGGCGTGGCCATTAGCACCATCACTATGCAGTAATTAGCCAATTAAAATGACGCATGGAGCCAATAAAGACCATAACAGAGCGATGAGAATAGAAACTATAAGCACCAAATGCAGGATTAGAGTGTATGGAGCATATAAACAAATGTATGGCAAAGCATACGCCTTGATGAGCTGTTCCTTCACTTCCAACCCCTCCCCCCTGAATGGAAGCCATATCCTGTTTTAACTGAAAGGGCCCTTGCTTCCGCTGAAGAAACTCCAGCTCTGCTCATTTCCAGTGTGGGGAAAGGAAAAGCTCATTGATGGGCATCATTAAGATCTGAGATGTGTACTGAGGCATCGCGCTGCAATAGCCACCACAGTAATGTTCATTAACACTGCATAGCCCTCGTCTCCTGTACACACACAGCACTTTATTACCACAACAGAGCTAACACAGCATTAAACAGCATTAGGAGTAAATGGATATTCTATTAATCTCATTGTCGGGTGAAGAGGAGTTGTTAATTCGGAGCGTTGACTGCTTGACCTTTTCTTGTTCTAACAGCGAAGGTCATAATGTTCTAATTATTTCCTCCTATTCCCTCCTTTTCTGTTCCTCCCCGTCCCCTTCTTCTCCCTTCTTGTCTTACACAGCAATTTGGCAAGATTTTGGACGTGGAGATTATTTTTAACGAACGAGGCTCCAAGGTACGTTTCCCCACATTCAAGCACACTCTCTCACACGTGGTTTTTCATCCGATTGTGATTGTCTCTTTCTCTTCTATCGCAGTCCCCCTCTCACTGTCTTCACTTCTCTTTCTGCTACTAAAAGTAATTACAACTCCCAAACAGTGACACCTGCCTGCAGGCAACTATAACACCTTAGCGGCCTGCCATGCATCGTAACATGCAGCGAATGGATCCCACTTATCTTAACGCTGACGTTAGGATTCACACAGTCTGAAAATACATGCCTCTTTAACTTCTCAATGCCTCTCCTGGAGGACTGTTTAAATCTCAGTACAAACTGTTTGATGAGGTTTTTAAATGTTCTTGTTTTGTTTTTTTGTTATACTTATAATTTGGAGCTTGTGGTTTCTTGTGAGTGCTTACAATGATACAAACACAATAAAACACAACAGTATATCAGCATTGTTAGACTAAAGAGATTCAGTTACAGTAGGTTGCATGATCAGAAATCTTCTGATCTTCTGAGATATTGTTGCAGTTCAATTTGAATCAATCACTATAAGGAGATTTATTTTTGCATCTAATTAATACATTATATTGGTATAACCAAATTGAATAAAACACTGGTTTGAAACAGCTACTGTAGTACTTTATAACATGTTTTTCTTTTGATTTGTTACCCATCTATATACTGTATCCTGATACGAATGAAATGAAAGAGCATGCATGTAATTTATAACATGCTAAATGAATTAACCAATGTGTATTTATGGTTATACAGTTCATAGGATACTAAAGTCAAGACATCGTTCTGAAATCTCAGATGTGTTGGCAAAACTTGTCTTTCCATTTTTTTTGGAAATTTGCTTCAAGTACATCAGAAAAAAAGACTTTTCACCAATGCAGTTGCTTGACTATGTTGATGGTCAAATAGTGTAAATGTATAATTGAACAGAAACTAGTTCAGCCAGTTCAACACATTGTGAATCTGAGTAATGTTATTCTGCTCAAATAAACCGTTAGCCTCGCCGACACCACTTCAATGGAGTTAAATACAAATGTTCTATGAATATATAACATAAGACTGGAAGGCTAAAAACACACAAAATGTACTTTTCTCTGCTCATCTCTGGGTACAAAAAATGGGATGTAATTATGTTGAATGCTTTGTAAATTACAGCCACAAAAAAAACAGTTTGGAAGCAAGGCATGAAAGGTAGCAAATTAAGTTAAGTTGCCAAGATAGCATACCAACTAAGCTTAGTTACCAAGATAGAAGATAGCGTAACGATTACGTTTAGTTACCAATATTTCGTAACAACTAAGTTTAGTAGTCCAGATACAGCCTGCCAGATACAGCCCGTCCAAAAAACGACCAAATTGGTCGATTGTTCAGCAGCTTATTACGACCTATAGTCACGTTTGAAAGTTTAGCACCTCTAGTTAGGGCTGAACGATATACCGTGTCATGGCGATAACCGCGATATGCGCATGCGCGGTATTCACACCGCAGGGACGTGCGGTTTTTCTTTTAATTTATTTTTTTTTTTAAATAATTTATTTTTTTTTTTAAATAATTTTTTTTTTTAGGGCGTTCGATATTTAGTAGGTAAATTAACTCAAACACGTCATGTTACAATTATTTTGCTGCTTGCTACAAAAGGAAAACCTGCGCGGCTCTCATGTCAGGGGTACTTGAGTTCAGTAACACACTATTTCAGATGCCTTTGCCGGTGTTACACCATATGAGAAAGGTTCAAAACGGCATAAAGGAGCTGGTGTATAGCTGTTCTTCATTTTATTTTTATAATGTTGTTTAAAAGATGTCCACTACTTTGCTGCTATTTGCACAAAAAAGGTTTTAATTGTGGAATAAAAAGTGAAATTACCTATTTTGTCACGTATGTTAATTCCCTAATGTGATAATGAAGCTTCCTATAGTTTAATGTAATACGTTTAATCTCTTGGATCCCTTCTAGACACCACTCTTCTTCATTCACAGATGAACCCCCTTATTTGAGGGGAAGCAACCTGCATTATCATGACATGTTAGATCATGACTTAAGGTATGATGAGTCAACCAGTTAAGATCCAGACGTCCGTGACTAAAATCCTTTATCCGGTTAAATATAGTTAAAAAAAACGCAATATAAAAAAAAGGTATGAATGTATCTTATGTGGATAAATTGTTATGCTATAAATTGTTATGCTATAATATATATAATATATAGATGAACTCAGACGATTGCTAAAAAACATCAGGTAGGATTTTCTGTGAAATGGCAAGATGGGTGGGGACGGGGTGGCATGGGAAAGGGATTCCCTATATTTTTTTCTTTGTCTTTTCTTTTTCTTTTTGTATTGTCTATATAATTTGTATCTGTATAAATCCCTTTTGTGAGAAAAAAAAAAAAAAAAAACAATAAAAAGTTGGTCACAAAAAAAAAAAAAAACGCAATATATACCGCAGGGGAAAAAAAATCGCAATGTCAGTTTTTTTCAAAACCGTGCAGCCCTACCTCTAGTGGTCATGTAAGAAACAACAATTTGCGGCATATGCTCCCGTTGATAGAATAGTTTGGCCATTAAAATGCTTTTTGATTTGATTTCTAGCGAGAAGTGTATATTGTACTTTTTTTGATAAATATTACAAAGATTATTTGAGGTCTCGTCAGGAGAACGTTAATATACTACGTCTTTCCCCACAGCGTCCATGTAAAGTTGGCGTCAACCCTCACGGGGTGAAAACAGTATTTCCGGTCTCGAAGTTTTCATAATAAAACCGGAAGTATTTCCCACACTGTTAAATGATTTCACAGTGATATCTGCATCACTCATCCACTAAAAAACATCAGTTTATCCTTGTTGATTACACAACATTGATTGGTTTAAATTGTGTACAATGCTTTTGTGTTTTTAACCTTCGATTCGGAGAAACAAATAGTTTGGAGTTGGGAGTTTAGGATAGCCGAAGACACTACACTACCCATAATCCTCAACTATCGTTTGGGACTACAACATACGCTTTGCTTGACAAACCCAGTGATTAGTCCTCAAGCTCTGTGATTGGATGTTGGAGTGGCAGTGCACCAAGGTTACGCCGAGCGTCAAACAGCTCTTTGAAATGGAATGAACCCACGGCTGACTATCCAAAACTGGACTTGAACCCCCCCCCCCAGAACTACACATGCTGGCTATTGTGTTTCACAACATGTTCTATGGCACGTCTCTACTGGGAATTGTAGTTTTAAAAGACGTTTTTCGTATTTCCCATAGTTAGAAGTTGCCAGTATTAAACTGTGTACACTTATCACATTTAAAATATATCATTAATAAATGGGTGAAAATTGCTTGTGTCCATAATGGGCAGCACTAATATATGTATGAGTTGGAGGACTTGTTGTCCAGATAGCATTCCAACTACACTGTCCTTTCTCTCTTAACACATCTTGTTTACATTCAGTGCATCAGTTGTGTCCAATTCCATAGAACACTAATTGTTTACCTATGATAAAGAAAAAAAAGCCTTAGAAGGCATTAGAGTTAAGTGAGGGAACATATCTACATGTGCTTATAAAATGTCAGAAGGATTAATTTTGCTCCCACTTGGCACTTTTAAATATATATATTGTATTAAGTTCCTCTTCTCAAGAGCAGGCCTATGTGTTATTCATGCCCAGAGGAAGGCAGTGAATCCTGTGTATGTAGTAGAGATCACGTTGCTGGGTGCTGTCCATATTTATTATCAGGTGAAAATAGTGAGTTAATTTGCTGCCTCCACACAATAACTCATCAATGACAAAGGAGTAGTGAGAGCCAGGACCACACTTGAAGGTAGACCTTTCCTTTTAAGTCAAAAGGGAATAGCTGGGACATTTCCAGGACTCTTTTGTTAAAGAGATGTGTAATCTCAATGAGACCTATCCTGGTTGAATAAAGGTTGAATAAAAAAATATTTAGACGAAATCGACCAAACATTACACTGGTAACAAGTTCTTCCAAGTCTTCTAGGGTTCCTCAAGGATTTTGGAAATGCTACCCTTTGTATTTGTAAGAATAAGAATCTAAGTTATAGAAGGGGCATCTTAAAGGTGGACTGACAGCTGGGTGAAGCTGTGAAATGTCGACCCCCATTACCTAGATTTGGATTCAGAAGACAGAACTTTAAAGTCCTTCCCATTAACTTCATCAATCGGAGGACACAAGTTTTACGGTGGTGCGGTATGACTCATTTGTGAGAAGCTTGGCCTGTATTAATCTCAGGACGCTTTTAACTTTTTGAGTTTCTTGGTTGCTTCCTAATGCAGTTTCCAATGATTAAGAGTGCATTGAATACACATATTAAAGCATTCTTCATGTAGAAAACGCTATCAACAAGTGCTGAAGAACAAATCTGATGCACTTCCTTACGTTTTCCAAAGGATGTTATAGTGTCAGTCTTTGCCAGAGAGAGAGTGAGTGGAACTTTTATAGCACAACCACACAGGGATTGACACCCAGCCAGGTCTTTTGGAACACAGAGAACCGGAGAACATGCTGGCATCAAATGATATATCCTATAAAGGCCTCTGTGTCTTTTGGAGCCATCAACTTTCTGTTAGAAGAGATGCTTCCTGTTCCTGTTGGCCTCAACAGCGGTTCGAGCAGTTGCCTCTGAACCAGTGGACATAATGGATGTAATGGCTAAGGAGAAATGGCTGAAAACACTTTATAGTGTCTCTGAAAAAAAATCCAATGTGGTTGGAGAGTTGACAAAAACAGTGCAAGACATAAGAATAATGTTTCGTAGCATAAAAGAAAGTATCTCCTCCCTTGTGTAATTGTTTTAACATTTGTTAGTCATTTTTCTCGTCAACCGCTTTTGTTTCTTGAACCCCTCCTCACGTTTTTGAAAATGTTTTGCTGTGTACTGACATCTCAGCATTAAACCTAGTACTGTACATTGTCAAAGTAACTGATACAGCCAATAGCTGGAGTTTCAAAAATACAACCCATGTTGTAATAAACTGTTTTTCTGTATGTTAAACATTGCGATTACAAATCACAAAAGATCCAAATCTTTTTTAAAAGGCAATTCAACATATTCTGACAGTCATTGCAGATATATTTGCTGTAAGAATAAAGTGCAATCTTTCTACTTGTCCATATCACTAAGTGTGATTAAACTGGTGCGTATGTCTCTTTACAAGTTCATTAAGTAAGAATTTCAAATTGAGGCTGCAGTTAAAGTTCAATACCACTAATCAGGGAGAATGAAACATTTAACATAAATCCCTTCACAGAGGCAGTAATTCATGATAGCAGAGACGATTCTTCCGCTCTCACTCTCTGCCTGCTTTAGGCTCATTGACAAGATAGATGAGGCTTTGCGCTTTAGAGTTTGGAGGCATGTTTTAACTCGTATGGGCTTTTTGAGTGAGTTGCATCTCCAGGCCCAGTCTGAGACACAGACAGGGCCTCATGAGCGAGCTGCATCCTGGGGCTCAGAGCCAAAGATTCACGGCTGAATGATGCCGTGGAGAGTGTGATTGTATGGCACTTATCTGCTTTTCCACAGGGCCAAGTGCACCCTACAGCAAACACAGCCGCGCACACACACATCTCACACTCCATTGTGTGTGGAGACTTCCATCTGCCGATTCAATTAGGTTCAGATTGTTCTGTAAATGCATGTGCAGCAGAGTCTGGAATGCTAGAAGGAAAAGTATCGTGGGACATTCTTATGTAATAAGATGTAATATAATGTAGTAGAATGTAATCAAAATGCGTTCAGTGGTGCATCTGATGTTAAAAGAAAATACTGTGTGCAAACCAAGATTCTTATGGCCTAGAAAATTGCATAAATAAGGGTGCTCCTCCCAGGCATGCACACAGTGACACATCCTACAGTTGGGAAATGACTGAAGTCAGGAGTCAAGATAGTGTGATAGTGTCATCGTGTCGAATACTATGGAGAAAAATGGGATGAGGAACATAGTCATCCCCCTAATCAATCCAAACAAGTGTTCAAAAAAAATACCCAAGCACAACCATTGTTAAATCAGTACGACTTCACAGTAAAGTTCTACTGCATCAAGCTCTGATTGCCTCAAACAAATGATTATAAACTTGTTAAGACTGTAATAGCTATCAAATATTAGCGAAGTTAAGGTGTTTGTGTAGAGTGCACTCAAAGTCCAAATGATTTCAACTTTGAACTTGATTGCGCTGACCTTTCAACATGCAACCGATCAAGTGACAGGTGTATGTAGCGGCACAAGCTAGCACAGGAGGGAACCCTAGAAAAGGAACATAACTAGCTGTTTGACCTCGTGACTCTGCACCCAAACATTGTGGTGAGCAAAGAGCAAATGACGTATCATGTGAATGCAGGTTTACCCTACAGCTGCCTTCATGTGACAAGCACTGAAACGGCTCTGTGCTGACGTTGCCATGGAGAGGGCGGTGCAAACAGATTAAACCAAAGCATTACTTGGCGTCTTGCAGCGCTTGAAATGTACCCAGAGGTAACAAAACGAAATGTAATAGGTGTTTTCACAGCTGGGCTTTTCGCCCCACCTTGCAGGGAGCAAAGACCTACTTGTGTTTCATGTGAAAGCAGCTTAACCCTAACCCTTTCATCCTACAACAGGACATAATATGTATGTATGATGAGGACTGCTATCTGTGGTTTGATGTTAACCTCCCTGACTGTAACTCCAGCTGTATTCCTCACGTGTAACCAGCCTGACGTCTCTGGCCTCTGCTTCTGGGTCTGTAGCTCCTTCCTGACCTGCAGCTCTCTCATCTGTGCTTTGTGTCTCTTTTCTCCTCTCTTCTTTTCCCCATTTGTTATATCATTTCATTTCTGGACTCCGCTTCCTTTTGTCTCTTGATTTCCAACCCCACCTCCTGGCCACTGCAGGGCTTTGGGTTTGTAACATTTGAAACGAGTGCAGATGCTGACCGTGCGCGGGAGAAACTAAATGGTACAATCGTAGAGGGACGCAAAATAGAGGTGCCTTCCTTTTCCTGTCACTTCTTACCCCCCCCCCCCCCCCCCCTTTTTCTTTTTTAACTCCTCCCCAGACTCTCTCCTTTCTCTGCCTGCCTGACGTTTCCTGCAATTCCCCCTCTTTCCCCTCTCTTCCTCCGCTCCTGTCTTTCCTCTCTCCTGCCTGCTGCACCTTGAACGCTGCATGCTGAACCCTGATCCGTAAGTGTGTGTGACAAAGAGAGAGACAGACCTATTCAGTGTGTGTGAGTGTGTTGCGGTGTTATTTTCTTTGACTCAAATGGTGAATTCTACTTTTCTCATGATGGATTTGTGTTTGTCGCTGTGGCATGTGCATGAGATCACAAAGGGTTTTGATTTGAGTCAGAGCATAAACTCTTTCAAAATGGCAATCAGTGACCTGCCAGCGAGTCTTACACTTTACGAAGGTTACTAAGACGTGCTTTTGTTTTATTAAAGTCCATTTAGAGTTCCATGTTGATGTCACCATCCTCTTGTTGGGTCTGTTTTATTTGTTCCATTGTAACGTATCACCTAGGAACCTTATAGCTTTGTATAGATACAAATATGTTATATTTGATCACTTTTATACAATTATTAACATTCATTAGCCCACACGCAGCGTCCTAGCCTCTTACAAGTGTAATTCAAACCGTTACTGACTATGTTATCCTGTGCAATGAACGGATATTATTGTAAGAGCAGTACTGTTGGAAACATTACAAATCGTGACATGACATGTAGTAACTGCGAAAACAATGTGATTATCATTGTTTCCCCTATGCTAATGGAACTTTTAATATGGACAGCAAACATGTTTTCTGTAGCAAAATGTATAACGTAATCTATAATATCCAAACTCCTTGCAGTTCAACCTGCAAGGGGTCAGGTGTAAACCCCTATTGGGAAATGATTAGCAAAATAAACGATGCCCTAGCTGTGTGTGTAATGTTTAATATGGCTTGTTTGCTATCTTAATTAGCCAGCACCGAGGTACATGGCATATTCAATTACAAACAGTGGCTGTACATAAAACATCACACTGTAAAGTGTTGCAGTCCTCACTGTTTTGTGGCCTTGCACATTAACCTCACAGTTATTTTAGGGCAATTACAAAAATTAAAATGTAAATCTTGTGGAACTTTTCAGGGTTTTACAAACTGCAATGTCTTTGTGCATTCATACTTCAATGTTTGTCTTTATTTTGTATGATGTTGTTGAAAGGGGTATTCACAACATCACACCTTTGATACACTGCATGTAGCATCACTTGCTGAAATGATCCAAAAAGAAGCATGGCAACATGACAAGTTGTGTGGGTTATCGTTGGAACATCAACAATGTGTGCACAGTTGATGTCTTCTGTGTGTGTGCGTGTGTGCAGTATGTGTGTGTGTGAGTTGGTATTTATCACTATTTGGGGACACCAACGTGTTAACACAATCACGGCATAGGGGGGTGTGTGTGTGTGTGTGTGTGTGTGTGTGTGTGTGTGTGTGTGTGTG
>CALSBZ010000022.1:1702462-1715914 GCA_943591055.1 Gobionotothen gibberifrons | reverse complement strand
CACACACACCTTGAACACTACAACAACACACATAATTAAATAAACAGTGTATGAAACTACTCCAAGACTGAAAACATGCTACTGCAAAAATTGAATTGGAGTTACTCAAACACACACACACACACACACACACACACACACACACACACACACAGTAACAGAAGAATGGTGAGAGGGAAAACAAAAAGGCTGCCTTCTAATAGAGCGGAAAATTGCTGTTTGATTCTAGAATGGCCAAATGTGTCTCTCTTTTTTCTAATGTGTCGTTTTTTATTCGGCTGTGAATGGACTGCTGTGACCTGCTCGGCACACTCCAGTGGGCCCGCTGCAGGGGGGGCGAGAGACCTAGTGCAATGAGAGGGTCAGACATGAAGAGAGAGAAAGAGAATAAAGGAGCGTGCTGCTATAATACAATGAGATGAAGAGGGGGAGGAAAGGCAGGAGGATGAATGGTGCTGTTTGACCACATGGAGCTACTGAATTAGTCATTCATTGTGCTGATAATACATATGTTTTTTTATTTTATTCTGCCGTTTGTATTTAAAACTAAATCAAATGTTTCTTTAGGGTTAATGTTAGTGGTTAAGGGTAATTTATTGATTACAAAATGACTGGAAATGCGTTGTGCTGCTTGGTTTCAATGTGATCTAGCTTCAAACTGAGCGATATGTAGATTGGTAGTTTCCGTCTGGAAGGCGTGGTCAAAAACAAACTTCTCATACCGTTTCTATATTGATGTCTCCTGCATTTTTCTGAAAAGTAGAAATATTTCAAACTCAAAGCGTGCACAAAGAAATGGCAGATTGCTCAGAAAAACGACGTTGAGTGCAGCGCTCCTTACTTCAATGCCTTACATTTCACACCTTCTGTCCACAGTGTGGTCTACCAGGATGGCTTTTATGGTGCAGAAATATATGTAAGTAAAACAATTTTATAAGCATTTGTATTCATTCTTCACGAAGTTATTCACTATAACAAAACTGTTTGGTGCTGAGTGTCAACATATGCTTTACCTTGTCGTATGTGCGCCTTCACTTTGGTGGATCTCATGAGAAATACACTTCTTCTGTACACACTCATTCTCTCCAGTCTCCATCCGAGCAGAAAACAGTGTTTATTACTAGACTACCCTTGCCACTGTGCTGATTCAAGGTGGTATTGAATCTGTTGTCTATCCTCAGGGCGGGTATGCAGCGTACAGATATGCCCAGCCAGCTGGTACTGCTGCAGCTGCGTACAGTGACAGGTATGTTGGCTGTTTACTTCTGAGTGCCACTAAAAAGTACTCTGTTTACATCTTCATAATAGTGACTAGTTGCATTTCAACACTACTTTTGAGGGTATCCCTTACCTCAGCTGCCTCAAAACCCTACCAGGAATGTATTGATCGGTGGATGGTCAGTTTAAAAACCTTCTCACGCACTAAAAGAAGGGAAACCCGACATTAAATGTTGTGACGTCTTGTAGAGAAACAACAGAGACTGAAAACTGTAAAGGTTGTGTGTTAATAGCAGCAGTAGCTTCTTTAGATGTAATCTCTTTTTGAATGCAGATCTAATAGAAGCAGGTATAACACATATAATAGTCTGGTGCCAGAATGAGTCCTAAAACCCACTAAGTTAGCATTTCCCTCTTTCAGTTCCCTTGACTTAAAGTCAACAGTTTTTTGAACATGTGTTTGGTTAGAAGACTAAAATAAGGTCCGTGGTTAACACAAGCTTAAGAGATGTTTGCGTTATGTTATACATACAGTATATATATACAACATGATAACAATACATCAGTGAACACCCCACTGGTGAATATCTTTTTTTCTTTTGCCGTTTTGAAAGAATTGTATCCTATTTTGGAGAAGGTACTCTCCCAACATGAGACATGACGAACCATGAGTGACATAACTGTACGGAGAATTGCCACACTGGCCATTGCAGCAGCGGCAACAAATAATTCAAAAACACTGTTAGCCGTGTAAACAGCACACAGCACAAAGAAAAGTGACGGAAAGCACGGAGAAAGGGCCCACAGTGAAGTCCAGGAGTTCACTTTGTTATGATCCCACATCCACTGAGCCAAAGAACAAGTGAGAGCTGCTGCAGCTAAACTCAAAAACAACCACAGTGGTTCTTGTGGGTGCTCCCCAGTCGGCAGTTAGGGAGTACCCATGAGAGTTTGGTCATATAAATGCCTATTTCCATTCTGTACATTACATGTCAATAAGCTGATGTTTTTCAATACACCACAGACATGCCCACCAGAGAAATGTGGGTATCTTGACCACGGACATGTTGACTTCAGTGGCTTGAACCACTGACCCTCTAATTGGTAGATGCCCATTTACCTCCTGAGCCACAGCCGCCTGGAAACAGCCCAATAACCTCCACGGAGACTCACCTGTAGAACTCGTAAACACAACGGGAAACTTGATCCACTCCATCTTTGGATTATCATTCCCCTCAGAGCTAAATGTTTCTCCCTCACCTCTGATCGCTTACAGAGGGTCCAATCCAGCCTGCGGGATGACTTTGCAAAGTGTAACATTTACAGAGAAGACATAAGCTGCAATTTACACACATTTGTATGTATGCATTTTATAAATGAACAAGGCAGGGGGATAACTTCTTCCTTAATAGTTCACACTTTAATGTGTATGCTGGTGTGTCAGATGTCAAATCATTTCTACATCTTGACAAGCTGTTTGGATCATAGAGTGAAATACTACATTGTTCGGTTTCAGATAACAGTGACTTAATATGTATGTAGATACACTGCGATATGTAAGTTGTAATGATAAACCGAGGCATTGAAATGGCACCGATTTTTCTTAAGTCAGGTTTTTTATAACGTTTTGTAAAAAGATAGTTCATTAAATGTGAACATTTTCAGAATGTACTTTTTTGCACTAAAAGAAAGGGAACAACTTGGAATTGTTGTTATGTATATGTTATTATGCTATGATTGTAATGGTCCTGCCCTCCTGAGATCAGATTTGGCTGTATGTGGCCCCTGAGCTAAACTGAGTTTGAGACCCCTGTTCTAGTGTGTTTGCCGTCTAGATGTGTGTGTATGCTTGGAGAGCTAATCTTAGGGAGATTGAGCATGTCAGACCTGATAAGAAACAGCCACAGCGGTAGCCTGTAGGCCTCCGATAATGTAAGATTTATCAGAGGCAAGGAGCAAGCGATGTGCTCGGGAGGATTATGAACGCAGCGGAGAAGAGGTGAGAGGGCACGTCTCTCAACAAGACCTATTTAATTCCCTTTCTTTCCTCCTCTCACACATTCCCTCCTTCTCACTCTTACCGTTATTCATACTCTCGTTGTGGCTGTGTTTAGTATAACTCTCCCCGCTGTGTCTCTCTCATTCTTGTTTTGTATAAGCCCTCCTGATTTAAAGGGAAGCCCAGGCAGAGAGGTGGAGTTCAGAGCAGAAGGGGGCAGAGGCTGGTGGAGGTGGAGGAGTTATATTTATTGGGGATAAGAGAGGTTTTGTAGGGAGTGGCTCTGTAGGGATACTGTCCCTTTAGACACACACAGACTACCACTGTCTACATTTAAAGGTAGGTAAGAGTAAGCAAAAAAGGCAACCAGGACTGACCATCACCATCAAGTTATTACTCTTCCATCATCAAAAATACGAAATAGTATTCCAGGGACTGAAACAAACAACTGCTTTTACCTTTTGACTCTTCATGGTATGGATACAATCCTAGAAATTGAAACTGAAACCCTTAAATAAAAGTGTCTCCATGGGTGTGGGTGTTAAAGGTCAATGCTAGTGATATTTGTTCACACCAGGAAGAAGTGATCGTGCTAAAGTTGGCTAGCATAGTGGTTTGACAGTTGCACCATATTAAAATGAAATAAATACATGTATATAAGCATAAGTTTAAAAATGTGCAATAAAGGTCCTTGTAGCCACAGGGACAACGCGTCTGAGGCTCAGGAATGAGGCAGGAGGTTTTCCACAGCAAAGGGACCCTCACATGCTGAAGTAACGGTGAAGCATCAATGCAATCGTTGTCGAGCCAAACACTCCTGAAGCCATCAAAAGAAATGTAGCTGATGGAAACGTTGTCGGAACAATCCGGAAGCCATTGATGGATACGTTGTTGTCAGATATATCCTGGATTCAGCCAAAGCAAAATAAACTACATTCCAGATATTTCGTCTGAGCTAACCCCGTTAGCTTCTCCATTATTAGCTTACGTTGCCCATGATGACAGGGCGAAGACACAGAACATATCTCCTTTTCTCGATACATTTGGTCCCAGCTTTCCTCTTCGTCTCTTTGGTTTATCCCTGATTTCAGTGTGGATAGCCGATGTTCCGACCACCATGCTAGCCACCTTTAGCACAATCGCTACAAAGCAACAAATAGTACTAGCTTTGAACACTCACACCCATGGAGACAGTCTTTTTTTAGGGTTTCAATTTCTAGGATTGTATCCATACTTTGAAAAGTCAAACGTAATAGCAGTTCTTGTTTCACAGTCCCTGAATATGTCATTGTTCTATGACTTCTAAGCAGCTTTATGGACATGTGTTTGTGTTTATTTAGGGAAATATGTTGTACTATTTCCACAGAAAGAGTGAGTTGCACTGATTGAACAGATTGAATCTAGACTAATCCAGAAATGATAGCAACTGATCATTGATGGAAATATATTTTGCAGCCGTTAACTTCCTTCCTTCCTCCTTCCATGTACGCCCAGCTTCCATCCTTCCCTTGGTTCTCCCTCTGTAACACATGGTGGTGCATCCCCGCAGCCTCTTATCTTTGCCCTCCAGACCTACGTTGGCTTCCCTTTTTCTTTTAGAGGAGAATAAACAAACCAGACAGGAATAGAGGAATATAAATAAAGCAGTCTGGTGGCATCAGAGAAGGAGGGATGGAGAGTTGGAATGAGAAAAAGAGAGGGACGTGGAGGATTAGTTCCAAGCCAGTGCTGGTGAAAAGACTGGAAATAAGCCCCAAGAGACAAAAAGAGAGACAAATGTGGAGATGGCAGTTAGAGGGGAGGAAGAGGTGAAGAAGAAGATGGCACAAGGGGAAAAGGTGTGGGACACCAACAGAGAAGAACTGGCCCCCACCATAATGATGTTCTTCTTTTTTTGTCCGCTACCTTTCCCTTCAAAAATATTTCCGTCTTCACAAACCCATACATGTTTCCCCAATCCCAAAGGATGATTGTTCTAATGTTTCTCCTTCTTCATAATCTTATTGCTCAGCCATCTATCTGCCCAATTCTTTTTTCTTATCTTTCTCTTTTTCTTATTCGGGCTGATGTTACTTTTATGGCAATCCCTCCCCATCATCTGGAAGATAAAACACTTGTCCCCTTTTTCTCATAAATTGAAACGGGTAAAACAAATCATTGCAATCACACACTCTCACCTTTACAACGTACATTTATAGGGAGACATCGATTGCATTTTCATCCGATAGGCCTGTTCGTAGCGTGAGTGAGAGGAGGAAATGATTATAGATCTCTCCTCCGGACCCCAGTTAAAATCGACGACCTAATACCTTATGTGTCTCATGCATACTCATTGTGGCCGGTTGGCACTCCCTATCCATTATCAGGCCTATTCCATCAAAGCCAACATGCACAAGGTTTATGTCTGGTGGTTGGAGTTGGGGAAAGGGGAAACAATTAACAGAGTATTTCCCAACTGATTAAATTCTCCTTTGATTTGTACTGGTTCAAATAATCTATATAGTTTTATGTTTGGGGCATAAGTCAAAATGTCACTCTGATCATAAATCTGCTGCTCTAACTAACTCCATAGCTGCCAAGCTGTCTGTATCTGTTGGGAGTTATTCACATCATTAAATAAAGTTAGGAATAACATTTAGATCTCTACATTTAAAGGGGGCCTATTCTGCTCATGTTCAGGTTCATATCAGTATAGTGTCTCTCCTGTGACATGTCTCCATGCTTTAATGTTCAAAAAGCTCTTTATTTTTCTCATACTGCCTGTGCTGCAGCACCTCTTTTCACCCTCTGTCTGAAACCAGAGCCCAGTCTGCTCTGATTGGTTAGCTGGCCTGCTCTGTTGTGATTGGTCAACAGCTTAGAGATGTCCCACCCCTTAGCTATCACGTTCAATGTATTGGAGCGCTAGCCAATGGTGCATAGTGATGTCACCATGTTACAGAAGTAAACTAAGGAGTCCAATGGAGGCGTTTCAAGCAGGAGGGGGGGGGGGGGGGGGGACTCAGGGATGTTAGCCTAGCAGATAATTTACATGCACAAAAATCTAAAGAACACGCTACAGGAAAAGAAAACCCCAAAAGCATAATAGGGCCCCTTTAAAGTTTTAAAATACAATTAAAACTAATTGTGTTTTGAATGTAAACCCTCCACCTGGAGCCATAGAACTGCATCACCACATATCATTGGTGTTGGATGCATTGGTCTATAACCTTTATACATTTGTTTTAACGTTCAGATTCCTTGGTGCACCATTCTTTATACAAATACCGTATGTAAGATGTGTATGAGAAGTCTGCTGTTTGCTGCCGTGGTTACCTTAAGGATACTTAAAGGTTACAAGAAACCTACAAGATGTAAAGATAGCAGGAGAGTCAGGGGTGCTGTAGGAGCCCACAACCCAAATCTGCCCAACGGCCCTGTTTCAAGCTGATCCACCCATGCCTTCATATTGTAGCAAATGGACTTTGAGACATTGGGGGCAAAGGTTTCAATTCCCATACAGACAATGATGTTTGAAATATATCCGTGAATGGTGATTATTTACATTTGTCTGTCAAACATCACAAAGTGTATAACTAATTCTCATGGTGAACCCTTTTTCTGCATGTTTGCTTCTTTGTAGTTATGGCAGAGTCTATGCAACAGCAGACCCATATCACCATGCGATTGGTCCTGCAGCTACCTACAGTGTGGGGACTATGGTGAGTGTTTCCTGTTTCTTAGCTGCTGACTGTCCGACTAATGTGCAATACTGAATGTGGTGTGATGAACTGGAGCTTTTTCAGCATCCAGTACCTTGCAAATGGATGTTTAACTTTACAGGAGAAAATAAAAATGTTCTGGTCCATATATGTGAGCTACTGAACTAAATGAACTGCTAATTGTAAATGAATAACTTAAATCAGATCATCTGCTGACGCTATTATATTGTATAGGTTCTTTTGACGCTTAGTTTTTCCTATGTGTTGTGTCTCCTCTGAGAGACCCATTTTAATAAAGTGTAATGTGAATCTTTGCCACTTCAGTGAATGAAAAAGGGGATATTGCCTTATTCTCAAACTCCCCATCCAATTGTATTGGCTGTAAGCTACTTGCTTGAAATCCAATTGAGACTGAGATTTCCTCCCAAAACGGAAAAAGAAAAACAGTCTCTTCAAATTTGACAAAGGGAGATGCATGTTGAATAGTTAATGTTTGTTTTTAGCTAGCTTTGCAGCTAACATCAAAGATGAAAACTGAAAGTACAATTTGTTTTATTTGGTGGGTGTGGGTAGGGATTTCCTCCAAAGATTAACGACCATCCAGTAACTGCTTCGACGTGCCACGGGAGATTAAAGTAGGAGAGAGAGATAGATCGCAAATGAAGGAAAAGAGAGGGAGAATGAGAGTTCTTGGTAGCAAACCAATTGCATCTGAAGCTGCTGCTTGGTGCAGAATGTTGGACGGATGAGATAAGGGTTGATGCTAAGTGCTGACGTGCTTGTGATGATGGAAGTGGAAAGCCCTACCATCTCCCCCATGTGTAACCGAAACAACCCCCCCCCCCCTCCCCTAGAGCAGCTGCTAGCTAAAAGCCTTCATTAATTACCACATTTTTTCCTCTTCATTTACTTAATTAAAAAAGTGGCCTCTGTTTTCCTCCTTATTACATTTTATTCTCTTTTCTCTTCAAATGACTCCTCCCTTTTTCGCCCTCCTCCTATAGCCAATCTTCTCACTATTAATGTTTTCCTAATATTCAATGTATCTTAAACTTTATGATGGGGCACATTGTGAACTGTAGCCTCAAACAGACCAAATGTGTCAGGTCTAGTTGTGATTCAGAGGTAGAATGATGGGTTGGATGAGTAAGCTATTGTTCCCCAAACTTCTTTTGAGGGGAATTTCTTGAATCAAAATGAATCCACACCATCTTGCCTTGTGTGGTTTGGTCTAAAGATCCTCTACATAAAGGGAAACAAGTTGGTGCTATAGAGTATCAGATGTATGCAGGATACAACATTATGGAGTTGCCTGACTCCTGAGGAATTAGGAGTCTGGTTGCAGGCTTTGTGGACAAGGCTGCGTTCTAAATAGTGGACTTGGTGTAGGTGTGATGCTACAGATGGGTGTGATTTAACAGAGTGGATTTGTTCATAAAAGGCTATTGTTGATATGAATGAGGTGGCAGGACTCTTTAACGCCGTGTTATCAAGGGTCAAGTATCGTACAAATCTATCCATATTTGACAATTCTAAACTTCACAAGTTCGGTCCAATGCCGACATTTGTTTTCAATGCACAAAGTGGTGTGTTGATAGCGAGTCAAATGGAGCTCTCATGCAAAAGACCAGAGTCTGATGTCCCGTCAGTGAGAAAGAATTGTAACACTCACCTTCCATTTAATGTTAACCATAATCTTTTCCTAACCTTAGCCTTACTAAGTCTGCTTGAGTCTAGAGGCTCAAAGTTACATCAACTGATAAAGAAAAAAAACTGCATTGACAATTACACATCAGAGGATATGTTGTTCTTGATATATCACACATATGTTTCCAATGTAGACTCTGAGTAGGGAGCCTGTCAGACTGGGTGGATTTGTGAACTAATATTTAGCATAATAAACATACATATTTGTAATGAGATCAGCATCCGTTTAACCAAACCAAGTCATGTTGTGCCAATTCAGAACATTAACGTGTTTAAAACAAATACTTGGGTTACCTTGAAACGTTTTTGAGAATGCAGTTTTGTTGAATGGAAACGTCATTCTTAGGAGACAGGGGTGGGACAACACACCTGAATCTCTTCAAATCTTTATTTTCTAACTGTCAAATCGACAATACGGCAAAGTTATGACAATATTTAACATGAGTATAATGCTAGATATGTGGGGTACTATTTTAATCGTACCTTTTCATCATACCTGGATATTGTGGATTGTAGGATATTTTAGTTTTGCGTATTGGATGTTGTCATTGAACATGATCTGAGGTTGGAAGAATCGTCAAATATTTACGTCCTTAAGTTAAGTTTGGTCTGCGCCTCAATAGAGAGTGTTCCAGACACAGTTGTATTTACAGTAAAGCCAGGACGGTTTGAATGCAAAGAGTTGAGAGCATTGTTTGTTCTAATGATTTGGTTGTGGATTCACTGGAGAGCTTGTTGTATGGCAAATGTGTGGCAGGCTTAATTCCAAGTAGCGGTTTTAGGGTAGCTAATGTTTCATTCAAACATTATTAGAATGGCAAAAGAGCTGAACGTTTTGCAGACATGCCCTGCAGTGCCACTGTCAGAAATGACTACTTTCAAAATCTAGCTTGTAATGTTTCCTTGCCAATGTATTAATGAAACAAAAAACGATTGGAAAAAGGGAGGAACGTTTCTTTGGAGGAAAGAGAGAAGTTAATTTTTAATAATAGTATTACAAAGGTTCTACATTGAATACTGATTGGAGCTTTTTCATCTTTGATGTTGCAGGCTAGCCTTTACAGAGGAGGGTGCAGTCGCTTCACTCCCTACTAGAAAGAGAGAGACACGCCCCATTTGCTCTCCCGCAAAACAGACACTCAAAAAACAGCAACAAATGAAATGACTAAATGATCATCTTCACTCTCTTCATGGAAAGAAAAAAAAAATGCTTCCAGGTGACAAATGTGACCATGAACTGCAAATCACTCTCAAGTTGCTTCCCTATTTTCAGAGTGTCTCGTTGTCATGTATTGATGTAATGTACCTTTTTTTTTAAAGAGGATTTTGTTACTCTTTTGTTTTCACTTGAATGTATTTGCACTGACATGTCTGTATAGTGTTCAAATAGACAACTAATGTCAATGTAGACAAACTGTAGTCTCGCTCCTTCTCCCTCTTTGGACCACAACTCTCTTAGGGGTGGCTTTTTGTGCTTCTTTTAATTCCATCCTATTTCCCGACCTTCATTGTTTCAATAACTCATTTAAATAACAATTTTTCCCCATATAGTTTGCCAGCTCAGAGCTCTATTGTGAACCCCTGAAGTGTTGAGTACCTCAACATTTTATGTTAGAAATGTAAAGTAGAAACTGACGAATGCTGCATATGTTAAGCAATTTGCACAATTGGCATAAGTTGCCTTAATTAGCATTAATTAGCATTATAGCCAATGTGGACAATAGTTAAAAATGGCTTGGCCGATTTGGAACATTTTTGAGGGGTTACTGAGGATGCTTGATGTAATTTTGACATTTTCAGAATCAACATTGGTGGTTTTAACCAGAAAGTGGCCATATTTGTACTGCTGATGGACTGATTCTGATACACTTTGGGTCGATTTGAAAGTTTTAGGGGATCATTTGGATTGGACAGATTACTTATCTATTTAAAAATAAATTGTCGACAGTAGAGGTAATCAATTTCATTGTTAGATCTTTGTATCCAATGGTCGCAACATTAATGGTAGTGAAAATCAGCTTGATAATGGAACAAATGGATTCAGCATCCTCAATAACCCCCAAAACCACTCCCAAATTGTCCAAATCTGCCAAGCCATTAGGCTATAACGCTAATTAATGCTAGTTAACTCAACGTATGCTACTTGTGCAAATTGCTCAACATTATGCAAGTTTTCATCCGGCAGTTTCAATGTGCTGGGAACCCGTACTGTACATTTCTAACATAAAACTTTGGCCTGCTCAACATTTCTGGGTTCACAGTGATGGCAACTAGAATTATATACATTCAAATGTTCAGCAATTCCAGTTTGGACAACACATCCAAGCACATTGGATTCATTAAATAAATGATACAGCCATTCCACCCCTTAGAGAACTGGCTCAATTCTAAGTGAGCCAATAGAGCTGATTTTCAGCCTGACCCAATGGGACTCACACCTAAAGGTGAAACTGCTACCAGGAAGTGATGCATTTAATAACCTAGAAGGTGAGAGGAGGAGCGTGATGTATTACCGAATCTGAATGCATGAGGAAGTGATGTATAGCAGGGTGTGATGCAAGAGCTATGGCAGCCATTGTCAGAATAGGCAGCCGTGTGAGCCCATTGATCGTTGGCATAGTGCCAGAGGCAGGAGGTATCCCATTACTGCTGAAAAGCTTTATAGGAGAAACCCACATTCTTTTCTCACTCTCATCACGTCCAGCACGTACCAAGCAATAATCCTATTTGATCTATACCCATATGGAGGAATACTGATACATAGTTTTGACTCCATAGTGAACAGATGGAAGACTATGTGAGAATTTAGTTTTAAAAAGACATCTCAATACCATGATCATAATACTACTACATGTATTGCATGATGACCATTGGAGTGCAGAACAATATATTATATATATATTATATATTATATAACAAGTATACTAAAGGATGTCGCTAACACGTTTACTAGGCTAACTTGTTAGCCATAACAATTGTCTACACAAACACCCACAAAACAGAGATACACAATATTATTCATTTGTCATTTGTGTCCACCTCGTGAAAAAAGTCCGACTTTCCCACTCCTTTTAGCTCTGCTTTGGTTCACAATAGGCTGATGACTGAATTGCATTTCGTTTCACCCTATTGTTCCAGTTAGCTACTTTCTTGGCATCAAACCAGCATAGCTAATAATAACTTTTGAACCCAACGTTACCGAAAATCTAAACGTGTCACCCTAATTAAAAGTAAAACAATTTGATTCTTGCAATTCAATCAATTTGACCGATTCAATTTAGCAGATTCTGATGCAGATACAATACGTTTGACCATTGTACTATTACTATCCCCTTCTCAACATGCGTTTACCAGATCATGAAATACCTCTGAAAACTAAACACACGTTGAGTATGAAACAGATATATGTTCATTGTCTACTGTTCGATTAGAGGCAAAAGTTAAAGGAAAGATTAGTTATAAGTTATCGGCGTCTATATAAGTTTTATTTTTATATAAATATTAAGTAAGCTTTACACATTTCTTTGGATTAGTTTATTGTTAGCATTGACAGTGGATTACTGAAGGAGCTTCACTGGAGGATTCTTATTGTGTTGGTATAGATTGGCCGAAATGGAGACAGGTGTAGATCCAGGGAACCCTGCTGTATCTCCGTATCGATTCCTCTCTGTCTCAGCCATCTGTCTTTGCTCTGAGGAAACAGACTTGTGATGTTCTCCTTCACCCACACATCCAGGCCATCACTTTGGGTGGAAAGAAAAACTAGTTTAAACTAGTATGTAGGAGTACTAGTTAATTGTTTTAGTCATTTCAGTACAATCTTACAATGTCCTGCTGTTATTCACATGACACAAAGACAAATCGCTAATGACAGGGATTTTAAGAATTACAAAATAAGATAACAAAGGGGGAAAAGGATGAGAAGCCCAGTGTTGGAAGTGTAACATAAGACAATGTAAACATTAAATAAGTAGCTTGATAAACACCAAAAAATGCCCATTTCTTGACCAACTGAACAAATAGATATTGAGTTATGGATTTTCTGCACTTGGGGCTTGCTTTTCAATCATTAAAACAAATTAGAATTCCATTAATGTACAATGACCTGCAAGTCCTTTAGCCCTTTCTCATGCATTGAACACAAGTACGGTGTTCATCTGAATTAGTTAAATGTGTCAAAATGCATGCAAGAGGAAATGATCTTGTATTGAAATTCACAGCTTGCATGTTTCAAATGTAATAGGACAGGCCCCAGAGCTGCCCGAGACAAAGTGATGTTAATTCATTTCAATCATTTCAAAGATATGTAAATGGAGGTCTGCTTAACAACCTATTATGTCGTGCCACAATTAACCAGAAAGTTTACCTTTTTAAAAGCATGAAACATACACGTAAACCAACATTGTGGTATCATTAGATAACTATCAGCAATGTCATGTTTACATCACTCACCAAAGTGTTACTGTTAATGGCAAATAAGACAAAGTTTAGAAAAGAATACATGCATTGGTTTTGTCATGTATCCACTTCAGGAATTGACACTTATCCAATGAACACATATGCTAGTCCACAGGGATACAGCTCCTTCAATTGACTGAGAGGAAATGTGGGTATGAATCATTAACTTGAAGCTGATATCAGTCGCATATATTAGCAAGCCAATGGTGTGGTCCCAACATGCACTCCCTGAAATGCTGAGGAGACATATGCTAAGAGCAACCCTCCCTTATTCGCCCAAGCATTCAGCTACCCACCAATCTCACTCGCTCTCACACAGCCCCACACACACACACACACACACACACACACACACACACACACACACAC
>CALSBZ010000022.1:1625131-1659156 GCA_943591055.1 Gobionotothen gibberifrons | reverse complement strand
TATCTATCTATCTATCTATCTATCTATCTATCTATCTATCTATCTATTTATCTATCTATCTATCTATTTATCTATCTATCTATCTATCTATCTATCTATCTATCTATCTATCTATCTATCTATCTATCTATCTATCTATCTATCTATCTACCTATCTATCTATCTATCTATCTATCTATCTATCTATCTATCTATCTATCTATCTATCTATCTACCTACCTATCTATCTATCTATCTATTTATTTATCTATCTATCTATCTATCTATCTATCTATCTATCTATCTATCTATCTATCTATCTATCTATCTATCTATCTATCTATCTATCTATCTATCTATCTATCTATCCATCTATCCATCTATCCATCTATCCATCTATCCATCTATCCATCTATCTATCTGTCTGTCTATCTATCTATCTATCTATCTATCTATCTATCTATCTATCTAGCATCAATCAAATGGAATAGATAAATAAGCTGCGGCTGATACTGTATACTAATTTATTGGCTGGCTTTCTGACGATAACGGCATGAATAAGACTGTATTTGAATTTCCATATGACGTTCTACCTTAGATGTTACATCGGAGCATGGCCTACTTCTCTAAAAGGAACTGAGACAGATTGAAGGACTGGTTGCCAAAAGATGTTGAATACAATTATTTTCCATTCTAGCTCAAGGTGTTCAGTGCTTTAATTGTGTAATAAACCCAGTAACCTACACAGAATGTTTTTCCCTGTTTATTACAATATTTCCTTTTTTGTTATGACAAAATGTGTGTCTATGATGTGGATTCTAAATGCTGGAACAACACACACGATCTTTGTCTCATCCTAACCAAAACGTGTCTGTCTGACAATCGAAACTAGTCTTGATAACAGCAGATTAAATGACATTCATAGGAATAGGGGTGAGGCGTTTTTGGTAACCACAATGTCGTATGCAAAGCAAGCAGATTACAGTTTGTTGATACACGTACATCCATTTACAGTACAAAATGAAATTGTGGCCCATTGAAGATGCAGCTGTTGAGTTTTACTGTGTTTTTTATTTGGTACACAATGACCATCAGCAATTATGCACTATAACATTGTCTGCACAATTTCTCCTGATTCTTACTACATTATGGGCAAAACCACACACTTATTGCATTCATCTGAGAGCAGGCCATGTTCCAAACATGCACAAATGGGCCTGCATATTTCATTCTAGTTTGGTTTAATGTGCCCTGGCACTGCAGTCAACAGTTCTGTCATCAATTGTGTAAAACCTGTGTTCAACTTCTTATGTTTCGATAAATATTTTTATTTCATCTCATTTTTATCTTTGATTGGACAATTTACTTTAACTTCTAATGTTTAATGTTTCTAATTTTATTTTAATTATTGAATATTTGTATTGCATATTATTACTTTAACGTCTTATGTTTATGAAACATTTATATTTTTGTATTATCTATTATATCTATTGTCTATCTATTTATATTTTCTTTGTTTCATTCTAAAATGGACCAAACGTCACGAAACCAAAGTTACCCCCGGATAAATTAAGTAATTTGATTATGATTTGTATGGATTCTTTATATATACAGTCTATGTTAATTACCTATGTTAATGACCTATTAATTAATATGCAATTTATTATACAAATATATAGTTATTAAATATGAATGTCGATATAATTGCTTGTTAATAACATTCCAGATTATTTTTTATACCATTAAACAAACAGTTTCTGTGCTTTTCCTAGATTTGTCTGTAGTTGCTAGGGGAAGTGACGTCAGCTGCAAATGACAGCTTTCACGGCGGAGGAAAATAACCGACAGCGGAGTGAAGCTGCGTACGATATTAGGGGTTAAGTCCATCAGCAACATCCGTCTCCATCCTTCTGTTTCTGGGCAATAATGACCCCGAAAATACGGAGATCATAAACTACGATTTTCACACTATCGAACGCTGTCGATATTTTAGGTGTCCGTTCTTCAGAAAGGTAAAAAAGGGATGGTGACATTTGTATTGTTACGGAAGGAGCTGGGATTCTGGGGGGCGGGGGAATGTGAATTAAGGGGGTTGTATATCGGTTAGTGAAGGTGTTATCTGCCGTGGTAACGTAAACAAAAGGTTAAAAGCTAAACGTTAAGGATACGCAACGATAAACTCCCGAAGTACAAACGAAGCAACAGCCTTAGCTATAAGCGAGATGGAGCTGAGAGTAGGGAACCGATACAGACTGGGCAGGAAGATCGGAAGTGGATCTTTCGGGGACATCTATTTAGGTGAGTAAAACATGTTATTTTCATCTTGACAGTACTTTCACCAACCAATGTGGTTATACATGTTGATTTTAAGCAACATTTTTATCATTACAGAGTTGTATTGGGTTCAAATCATGTTTGTAATAGCCTCTGTAAGCTAACAGTTATTGTTATGTATACGTAACTTCGTAAATTAGCTACTGTAACGTTATTGTGTCCACTGAAATAATGAAAACGATGAGATGTGAGTTGAACTAGATGACATATTTGTGGCATTGCAGGCATTAAAGAAGATGCAGGTAAGGCAGCTAGCTTGTTTTTATGACATTATCTCCGATTATACCAGTGAAAACGTCAAATTGCTGCTGGTTTGGATTCATCCTAATGAACATACATCGGTTAATCGACAGTATGTAATGTTATTCTTAAGAACGGGGCTCAGTATAAGTAGATTTAGTCTTAATGCAGTTGTTTGCTAGCAGAGGTGGGAAGTAACTAAGTACATTTACTCAAGTACTGTACTTAAATTCAATTTTGAGGTACTTGTACTTTACATGAGTATTTACATTGAGGTACAAGTTCTTGAGTACTTATATTTAGTGCTACTTTATACTTCTACTCCACTCGATTATTACTAGTGTATTGTACTGTGCATTAAGTTATTAGTAACAGCTTTAGCTACTTCTAACTAAATGCATCTCTAAAAATTAAACTAGTGGACTAACTCTTTAAGTCACAATAGAGTCAAACTGTTTAAATATTTTACAATATTTGTTTGTTTACAACAGTACAATTCTACTTGACGCAGCAAATGTATCTAGAAATGTCACTTATATCAATATAATGATATACACATAAAGACAATTTTACTGCTCAATGATAATGTTGCTGATAATCCTTTTGTACTTTGGACTTTTACTTGTAATGAAGTATTTTGACAATAATGTATCGGTACTTTTACTCAAGTAAAGCATCTAAATCCAGTTTACAGTCTTCACCAAGTTTTTAGTCGTACAGTGTATAGCTAAATGAAATGCTTCAAAGGTGAAGCCAAGCCCAAGGCACAATCCAGCTAGCATTTCAAATCTCAAAATGCCCCCCTAAGTATTTCGGTATCCGTAGATTGACGTACACAGTTACTTGTTGAGCACATTGGACAGGAAACAGACTTTAATTTAGTTATTCACTAATGTCATAGGGAAGTTGTCACTTTAGCAAGAGGCAGTCTTCTAAATGAAGTCGTAGCCTAAGCTAGCTTTATCCCTGCTATCTGTGAGCTAATGTTCAGTTCTTAGTATTACAGCAGCTACACTGCCCTGTCTTTACTCTGCAACCCACATCACTGGTCCTTTTATTACATCTATTTGAATACAGCCACCAGTATTTTATTTTTATTTGATCCTTTCATATCATACAACTGCCTTGTTTTTTGTATTGCACATCTGCTTTATTTATTCAACAAAAGCACTTTAACTTCTTCTTGTTTTTGTCTTTTATTTCTTTTTGTAAAAATGGTTTGCGAATAGTTGTGTACATGTGTGTTTTTGAAGCAACTATTGTATGGGCATATTGTAATTTCATTGTCTTTTATACATAGTAGGGCTGCTCAATGAATCGTATTTTAATCACAATTACGATTTTGGCTTGCAAGGATTATGAAAACAACATCATCGAAATAAAATGATTATTTTTTTTTATTATAGTTTTTTCAGTTGAATTATACTTAAAGTTCAGGGTAATCAACTGTTAAAAACATACTGTTCACATTTTTTCTTTTCAATAAATGGATGTTTTCAAAGCAAATGGTTAAGCGTTTTTAATAATCGTGATATCAATTATTGACCCAAATAATCGAGATTATGAGTTTTGCCATAATCAAGCAGCCCTAATACAGAGTGACAATAAAGGCTTCTTTACTATTAAAGCATGATTAACAGAAACTAGTGTACCTTCCACAGCCCAAACTGCTGCCCTATTTCAGTTCTCCTAGGTGGCTTCTTTCAGTTTGCATTACTCATTTGATGTGAATTTACTGCTCAGTAGTCATGTGTGTGTTTGTGATTGAATAAACACTGGGAGCACTGGTCTTTCCAGTTGAAGTAGGCATCATTTCTCTCTCAGTCAAAATAGCTCTAGATTTGCAGGCTTAGAAAACTTCTCTACCTAATTAAAACTTGACTTTGATGTTGTCATGTCGAAAGCAGATGTTGAAGGAGTGGACTTATGTCTCGTCACAGAGCCAGTAATGTGGTTTCTAGATGTTGACATGTTTCTATTCTTGATCTAAACCTGTATTTACACAGGACTTACTCACTGACTGTACTGGAGCTGAAACAAGAACTTGGTGTTTGGTCAATTACACGAACCCAGCAGTTATTATTCACACAAAATAATAATGTTTTCTTTATTCAGCTGTTTAACCTTATGGTTCAGTCAACAGTCGGAATGCATGTGCAAACTGTCTAAGATGGTCGTACACATTGCACCATACACCTGTCCTAGAGAAATCTCCTTCTGCGAAACAACTTGCACACTTGGACATTTCACATGAAGAGGTTGCAGCTTAACTAATAGATGTGGTGGAGAGTTACAGGGACAGTTGCTGCATGTGTCCACAACTATATATGCAACATTGTGGCTACAGACGAGTAAACTGAGAATCCATTTGTCCTTTTTCAGGCACAGACATTTCAGTGGGTGAAGAGGTGGCCATTAAGTTGGAATGTGTGAAGACCAAACACCCCCAGCTCCACATCGAGAGCAAGATCTACAAGATGATGCAAGGAGGAGGTGAGTTCAGTTCCCATCGTTCTATGTCATCAGCCCCACCTCACCGTCCATTACTTTGATCTACTTAGTTTTCCTGCTATCTTCTTCATGGTTTGTTCTCTATTTTGCCTTCAGCTTGGTGAAATACATCACCATGAGGTGTTCTCCAGACATTGTTGTGTTCTTCTTCCCATTGTAATTGCGTTTACTTCTATGTTTCTGCAGTGGGCATTCCAACCATAAAGTGGTGTGGAGCAGAAGGAGACTACAACGTGATGGTGATGGAGCTGCTGGGGCCCAGTCTGGAGGATCTCTTCAACTTCTGCTCCCGCAAGTTCAGCCTGAAGACAGTCCTGCTGCTCGCTGATCAGATGGTGAGACCGCCTACTCTTTTCACACGCACGCATGCAAAGCCTCCTTTCAGATTGCATCACACTTTCCAACACTCATCCAGAGCATCTGAAAATGAGAGCAGACCGGGCTTCAGTGTTTATTTGGTCCCGTCATTGAGACATATGTGCAGTTCACTTGCTACTAGAATATCAGATATTTTTCTGGTATATCGTTTTTTTCCATTTCGATGAATCGGAAGAGATAGAAGCCTTTTTCTAGTATTGAGTTTATTCCAAAGAAGGCGATTCCTTGGATATATTTCAGGGAAAAGATTGCTGGTAGATCTTTGCAGCAACGAGATATGCATTTTTGTTGAAGTTATCTAATAAATAATGACTGCACTTATATAGTGCTTTTCCACCTCAATGTTTGCAATGTAATGGCCTCTCATTCACACACACATGTGGAAAGGAGGGGATCAAATAGCCAACCCTGTGTTAATGGTCCACAGACACAAATAACTGAATACCATTTGAAAGGCCAATGGTATGCTTCACATCATGTTTATCAAGATCAGTCGGTCATCTGCCCCTTGTCCTCCCACACAATATGACCTAGCTAGTGTACAGAAGGATCTTCCAGACGCTTGAACTGTGGGATTGAGTTAGCCAAATATCCTCACATGATGGTGTAGTGAGCTTCATTTTTCTCTTGCCTCCCTTACAGATCAGTCGTATTGAGTACATTCACTCCAAGAACTTCATCCACAGAGATGTGAAGCCCGATAACTTCCTGATGGGTCTGGGCAAAAAGGGCAACCTGGTCTACATCATCGACTTTGGCCTGGCTAAGAAGTATCGCGATGCCAGAACACACCAGCACATCCCCTACCGAGAGAACAAGAACCTGACCGGCACCGCCCGCTACGCCTCAATCAACACGCATCTGGGGATCGGTGAATAACACACAAAACACTCAGAATAGGCTTCAAACACATTGTTGTATTTCTTAGGAAGTGAATGGAAAGTTACTGAGCAGTATTGACCCTTCTCTTTGTCTGTTGCCCCCCTCTACAGAACAGTCGAGGCGTGATGACCTGGAGTCTCTGGGCTATGTTCTCATGTATTTTAACCTCGGCTCATTGCCCTGGCAAGGCCTCAAGGCTGCTACCAAGAGACAGAAGTATGAGCGGATCAGTGAGAAGAAAATGTCCACCCCCATTGAGGTCCTTTGCAAGGGATACCCCTGTGAGTATCTACTTGTTTTGGGTTTCCTTCATTCTAAATGATCCAAAGAATATAGTAAAACACAAATGAATAAGTCGTTGTAATGCTTCAATCCCTGTACTCAACAGGCTTAGATTTGTAATAGGCATTTAACAAAATACTCTTGCTCAGCAAAGATGGGAAACACTGGAAATGTTCATTTAAACAGTATGATTTGACTTGTATACGGTAAGTTAAGCGTTCATTCTCAGTAACAGTTAATGCTCATTATAAGGCACTTGTCATACTGACACAACATCCTTTAAAGGCCTCCTGCCTGTCAGCAACGCAACTATTTGGCAAACATAAAAAGAGGTGGAAACTCGGCAGAGACAACCTGGTTCACATTCGTTTTGTGGCTAGCAACGTATTACAATACAGGGTACAATGCAGGAAGAAGAGAGCATATTGTGGAAGTGTGGAGCAATAGATTTTACATTTGTGACTTTCATTCACAATGAACAAAACCATTTTGACAGTGGCCCCTTAAGGACTGTGGGAATATCATAAATTAAAAAAGACTTTATGGCAGGTTCAAAAGAAGGGAGTTACCACCTTTGTTTCGTGTAGCATGTCCATATTGACACAAGTTTAAACATGAATTTTAAGTGCACGATCTACACAGCTTAGAACTTGCTCCTGCACTGCCAGTGGTGTTTAAGAAATGTTATACACCCAAGAACATGTTCAATAAAAAAATCGAATTAAGACCTGCTTTGATTTGTCAAAATGTGAAGCAGTGAGTAAAAGGGACATTGGTTTTGGCTTTTGATACAAGTATTAAGATATTTCAAAAATAATTTTGACCAATCATAGTCACTCGGTCATCCCATCAGCTAAGAGATGTTTTCTTGTTCTCTCCCACAGCTGAGTTTGCAACCTACCTGAACTTCTGTCGCTCCCTGCGCTTCGATGACAAGCCGGACTACTCGTACCTCCGGCAGCTCTTCAGGAACCTGTTCCACAGACAGGGCTTCTCCTACGACTACGTGTTTGACTGGAACATGCTCAAGTTTGTGAGTACTAATTATATTCTCAACTGTATAATATAAGCTATAATTAAAACTCAAATGTTTGTAGATACCCGTCTTGATTTGTTGGGGAGTGTTGACATCTTCGTATTTTATATCTGATAAATAAAAGGGAAAACTGATTTCACCTATATGAGAAGAATGCTGACGGGAAATGACATCATGTTATTCATTTGTTTTACCACTCCATGCGCTGTCAGTGACTCACGTGTATTAGTACCATGCCTACTTTACATCCTAGAGCTCTTACACTTAAAGGCTTCTCGAGAACTGCAACTAGATCCAAACCTGTCCCATAAAGAAGGAAGTGGTTTTAGTTTCTTTTTTGTTTCACACAGGGAGCCAACCGTGCAGCAGAGGAAGCAGAGAGGGAGCGGCGGGACCGGGAGGACAGGCTGAGGCACGGCAGGACCCCGGGGGCCAGAGCAGTCCCTGCTGCATCAGGGCGGCCCCGAGCAGCCGTAGAGGGAGCCCCAGCCACCCCGCTAACACCCACCTCACACACAGGTCAGTTCCCCATGCAAATACTGGTAAAACCATCAGTGCAGTGCAGTTAGGATTGTAGTGTTAAAGTATAGACTTCAATGGTATACCATCATGTATCGGCATAATAATAGGAATGGTGTTTAATGATGGAAGTATCAGAAACTTTAATAAATAGATCAAATAGTGTTTATTATGATCGCCACATGCATTCCCTCCTCATGTTTGATCTCTGGTCTCCAGCGAACACGTCCCCTCGACAAGTGTCCGGGATGGAGCGTGAGAGGAAGGTCAGCATGCGCCTGCACCGCGGAGCTCCTGTCAACGTGTCCTCCTCTGATCTGACAGGACGGCAGGACACCTCCCGCATGTCCACCTCACAGGTAAAACTCACCCCTGAAGACGCACCCGCTCTCTTCTTATTGGCCCAATTCCAATCCAGCCACTTAACTCCTCAACTCAAAGCTAAAAGAACACCCTTCTTTAAGCTGTAAATATACATCACTTTACACTGAACTCTACTGTTTTCTAGACTAGAATGTGTATTTGACCCTAAATACAATGTAATCTATAGGTTGTTTAACCTAATCCGGGGGCCTGTGGGGTGTTTTTTCACGAAACTGTGTCTCAGGGCTTCTTAATATTTAAAAACCTATTAATGTGTCATAGCCATTTAACGGGAAGAAACTCAGCTAACTGATGATAAGAACCGCTTTTACCGAAACAAAACACAAGTCTCACAAGAAGCGTCTAAATGAGCGTTGAGCGTAAATATGCTAACGCACTTGGCACAGAACTCAAGGTAAAAATACCCTTATTACTTATCGTAACTGCACATACAAGATATCCGATTAAATCTGAGGTTCCACAGATTCTATAGGTGTTGGTATCATCACTGAGCGATCAGAACTCGCGACAGGGGAAGCAAACATTAGCCGCGTTCACACCGAGTACTTTTCACCCGTACTTTTCGCGTTTAGTTCCGTTAGTACCCCTGATGTTGCGTTCACACCAAAAAAATAACTAAGTGCCGGGAACTTTTCACCCCATTTTTAGCGCCTGCTGAGAGCAGGCACTTTCCTGTGGAAAAAAAGTACCCCAGTTCTGATTGGCTGGGCGATTGCAAACCACGCCCCGTAAAACTCTGAAATGTTTTGTAGAGCCGCCATTGTATTATCCTAGCATTAGCATTATTAGCATTAGCATTAGCCCCGCGCAGAAACGTAGAGAGACTAACTTATGACAACACAAAATAAAACATGGGAGCGGTGGAGATGAGGAGGTGTCGGCGTTCTGGCCGTTTACTCGGAAGGCTTCAGGAGAAGCTGCTGGGAGTCCCAGCAGATTCTACTGAAGCCAGTCCCCAACTCCGGGGACTTCCGGCCGGGGATTTTCGGCGGCAGTATACGCCGTGAAGTTGTTTGCGGCCTGCCAGTAAACCCAAAGCAGAAGAAGAAGAAGTGACGTCCCCCAGGGACTTATTTCCGGTGTGAACGCTATCTGTATTTAGTGCCCTGGGGTATTAAGTGCCGCGGCACTAAGTGCCGGGAACTAAGTACAGCAAAGTACTCGGTGTGAACGCGGCTATAGACGTCACAACACGTAGCATTACGGAGCATTCACGGGAGATCGTCTCACCTTAGCGGTTGTTCTGATCAAAAGTCGTGTTCACTGGCATTAAGACTATGAAAACGCTGCTGAAGGTTAATCCATAGGTTAATCCAATGTGTCTGTGTCACTTTGAAATCCATCATTCCATTTTTATGTCAAAAACGGAGTTTTCATATTAGCTGCTAATGATAGCCACCAGAGTATTGCAGCTTCCGGTTCCGGGGCATTCTGGCTGCGCAGCACTCATTCACCATTGGGTAATGCTTAGATGGATTCTAGGAACTTCCCCTCGATTCCATTGACTCTAATGGTTCAAAAGAGGTGCCAATCATCAAAATCGACCGAGGGGGGCCAGAGATATGGAAAATGCGCCTAAATTACCCCAGAAGTGTTTTTTTGTTGCTAAATCTCTCTATAAAGGTCAAATGTCACTTGTTTTGCAAGTCATTTTTTCTTTGGACGGACACTATCATTTACATTTTTTTACTATGTTCAATCTGAATTTTCTTTAAAATAAAAAACATCTATATTGATTCTGACACTTCTACATCCAACTCACAGGTGTATCATTGCTTTGAGAAAAAAGATTATTAATTTACCCCTTTTTAGAAGTGAAGTTATAGTCATTTGTTCTGGGCATGTCATTTTCGAGCCTGAGGCCTGAAAAACAGGCTCGGGGTTTAACAGGTTAAGACCTTATGAGGTAATTAAATGTTTGTCTTAATTTGAGAAGTTGAAATGTTTACATTTAATGTAGACTATTCCATTACATACACAAAACATCGTTGCACGTGGTCAGTAAGGGCAGCTGGTTGCCCATCCACGCTTATTGGCTTGGAAGGGCACTTAATATGTAAAAGCTAAAACAGAGGGGAAGTGGGATAGAAGAGGAAGTTGGTGCCAGATTAGGATTGGGCCAAAGTGTAAAATTAAAACACTTGGAAGAGCAGAAAGAAGAAACTCTAAACATTTACTAACCATATATAATTCCATCTCACCCCAGGCAAGGCTTGAAGAAGCTCCTTTTTGTATAGGCACCGAACATCTCTATTTTAAGCTATAGTTACTAGTAGCAGTCAGATTTACATTTGAATGGTAATATAAACGTTGTCTTAATGGAAGTCTGTATCTGGCTCCTTCATAGGATTAGCTTTGGTCTACATGATTTAAACTAGACTGATGTGTAGTCCTTCAAACAGTGCTCAGATCCAGAGCAGCAGAACAGTCCTGGTGCTGTTCCACCAGCCACATGTGTCCTGTTCCTCCAGCTGTTAGGGCTGGTGCAGGCTGTGGGTTCTGACTTGACATATTGGGCCTTCTCTCTCCCTTCCCCCCAACCTCAGAATAGTATTCCCTACGAGCATCACGCCAAGTAGACGCTCGCCATGTCCTTGTGTGACGGCGGCAACACTGGGTGAGTCCTGCACAGCACCGGGATGCATGGCTCCAACCTCCAGTTCTACACCTGGCTGCGCTGAGTCTCGCTTTATTCACCACTGTGCTTAGAGAGAGACAAGAGCAGTCATTCAACTGTAGGGCTGCCCCCCCCCCCAATAGTCAACCAAAAGTCTTAGTCAAGCAAGTTTATTTGCATCAGCCTGAAAACCCCTCCAACTTCATTTGGGACTTGTGCCATGATTTAAATGTACTTTAGTTAATAATGTCAAGGAATCCGAAGTGTGGGATCATTTCACACCTTCCAATTGTACGACTATATGAATAATATACCTGTAACATTCTTTCTTAGCCCTTGACATGAAGGCATTTTGTGAAGCCAAAATAAAATATATCTAATAATCATCAAAATATGATGAACGTGTGACCACCAGTCGATTAACCCCTGGAAGTGACAATTACTGGTTGACTAGGAACACCTTTTGGTTAAGGGCAGCCCTATTCAGTTCCACTGCCTCTTTGCTGACGATGACATCACAGCTGCATTATCATTGAACAGTCAGATACTGACAATAACAAGCAGCGCAGGGAAGTCCTCTGAGAACTGGATTGGAAAATGCATCGCAGTGCATCACAGCCCAACTATGTGACCCTTCTTCCCTCCCCATGGGTGACGTAATGCCCCTTTACTCGGCTCTGTGGCTTGTTGCTTGCACTGTTGCTGTGAAGCAGTTGTTATCCTCCAACAGGGATGTGCCCCCCCCCCCCCCCCCCACCCCCGGCCTTTCCACCAAGCACCTGCATGATCTGAAGCTTCTGATCTGCATGCCAGCGTTCAGCTTTGTCCTGGCTGTGGCTGAGAGCATGTTCTGAAAGGGGAAAACGTTGATTTAGCTTCCTAGTATTTAAAGAACAAGACAAGGAACAGATGATGTATACACAGCGTCTCAACGAGGCTTTGGCAGTTACATGTCCTCGAGGTTTGCTGAACATGACGACCAGGATAACACCCAGAAGATGAATCGCCATGCAGGCCTTTTCCACTGCAGGAAGGGGACCAACTGTAACTTCAGGTGTAGCCATTATGACACATTCTGATTTGATTTCCGCTCGTACTTTCCAGGTGAGCTAATGAACCTGAATTTGAACACACCTCTAAATATCAGAGGGCAAGTAATGCAACAGTTGGTTTGCAACACCGCAATTATCAATGCGCAACATATGTTTATAGAAGCAATAGGTTTGCATCTTGTTCTTGTGACTGAGCCTTATCTTATAGAATGTAGGAGTTGTTTTTCATCTTTGCTCAGTCCACTTCATTTATATCTTGGGGCTGCAGCTGCTTGAGAGCTCAGCCGCTAATCATTTCACTCCCTAACCCTCCTAGTTTTGGAATTTCATAAATGTTTGCAAATGTCTTGCCTGATGTAAGCCCACCCTACTAGTGTTCCTTCCCTGCATCACAGCCGTATGTCACATTTGTGTTTCTTAATGAAATGCTATAAATGTATTCCTTCCCTGTCCATGTTTCACCTGACAGAACTGATGTTATTTTTCTTGATATTGTCCGTAGCCAGAAAATGATCTGATATTGTTACAAGCTACCAATCAGCAATCTCTAGTTACTACCAGCTGTTACTCCAGTTTAGAAATGGGGTCGTTTTGAACGTGAGTATCAAATGCTTTAGGTGAATTTGTGACTCTAAAACACATTTACACTGTTGATGAATGTAGGTGCTACCCACATGTTGATTCAGAAGGTGTGACAGTCCAGATAAGCATGCATGTGAAGCTATAAGGAGCAGTGTGTAACTTCTAAGGGGATCTTTTTTTAGAGGAAATGGAATATCAGCGTTATGTTTCCATCAGGGTGTCGTCACCTAAAACCATAGTTAGTGGAGGACGAGTCATCCGGCACTGAATAGGGAGCCGTTCCTCTTCAGGGAAACCTCTGTTGCACGGACATGTTCCTACAGTAGTGAGAACAGACACACCTATTCCAAATACCTGCAGGCCACTGTAGATACTGTGACGCACTGAGAGAGGTGGGGGGTGGGGGGGGGAAGCCTCCAGATCCTACACACTGCTCCTCCAATGCCCCTAGGGGTGTGTTAGTTTCTGACCCTCCTGTTTCCTGTGCTGTGTTTCCCTCAGATGATGTCCGGTGTACAGACCGCTGGTCTCCATCTTCTAGCGCCTCGATGAGCCTACTCACAATGCACCCTGGCGGACCAGGCCCTTTCCACTAAGAAGCAATCTTAATATTCTTACTAACTACTATTCCTAACTACAGCTACCATTGGGAGCACCTTCTGACTCACTGCTTTCTGACTGCTCTCAGAACAGCTGTCTCATTCAGACTCTGGTCCTCTCCCAGAACCTTTAACAGTGACCAGACCTCGGGAACACTCCACCACCACTCGAGTCTGAATGGACAGTGCTGTGTCTGAGGCTAACATGGCAGCCTCACTGATGCTCACTGATGAGAGTTGAGACTCCTTCCTCTGCAGAAGCATCTGTCATCGAGGACCCCACATTTCCACTGCTACTTCGATACCTGATCAATAACATCTCTTTTGTGCAGTCAAATGTATAAAAATAAAGCAGCAGCTCTTCATTTTATAAATATATATGGGTAATTTTTGGGGTGTGATGCTTTTCACTTTTCATTCCCACTGACCACTTTTCCTGTTTTAACGACGGCCACCACCACTGATGGGGCTCTCTTCAGTAACTATATAGACATTTGTATTCAATAAAAAGAAAGTACTTCTTTGCATGCTTTAGGGGTGAGCCTTCAGCGTCAGGTGTGGACTCGACTGCTAGTTGAACCCCTGAACGTACCACTAATCTGCTTTGGTATGTTGGGTGATGGAGGTTGTGTGTTCACACGCTAGTTGGCAATATGTTCTGTCTTCACCTCCAGGCTCCGGGTCCAATGAGCCCGCTTTCCCTTCTAGTGTTCCATACTAAGGAAGTGCACTTTACGTACGGGGCAAGGACATCATCTAGCATATTTGACCAGATGTCCATTCACTGTGTACAGAGAAACATTTTTTCTTATTTTGTATAATTTCCAAGCTGTGAATTACTTGTAATAATGTTGTAAAAATGTTTGCTCATCTGTCGATGGGTGTGGCTTGCTCTAGGAACCTGAGTTTGAGATGCCTAGATGTAGTAGTGTCCCATCAGCTGCCCCTGCAGAGAGCGTGCTGTTGGCAGGGAAGATGAATGTGAAAGACTTTTTGTGCGACATGTTTGCTGTCACTGTTCTTGGTATTAGAGGTTCAGTGATCGGCCACCAATGTGTATCGGGCACTGAAATGCATTCTTTGTGAATCCTCTTAAACACTTTGTGAAAGCATTCTTTGAGAGGAAAGCTGAACTTCTACGGCAGCAGTGGGGTTTTGTTTTCAATCTGGACACTTCTCTGCCATGTCTTTCAGAATGAAATGGTTGTACTTCATTCTTCCTGCTGCTGCTCCTCTAATATTGGATTTTGACCCTTGACCTCTTCGGTCAGCCGCTTTACATCGAGTGAATTATGTAAGCAAACGGATCAGCGAGATTTACTTTCTCACATTTATAATTGCCACTGTATTTGTGTACTTAAACTGTAAATAAATGAATTACTTGTACATAGTTCCTGCTCATGAATCAGTTCATGTGAGTCCTACAAAACAGAACACACATGTCATTTGTCCACAGAAAACATATATTTATTTGGGAAAATCAGGCACCACATGGCTAGATTGTTTGACATCACTCAGAACAGCAACAGGGTGCTTGCTCGAAGTGTTTTAACATTGAATTGAACACAGACAGTACACAGACATCCCAGCATTGGACATACCAACACAGCCCTGGGACACGTGCAGCATCAACAGTAGTAAAGGCATACGAGGACGTACATTCATCAGCTGAGTAAACGACACCAACACAGACTGACAATTCAAGTTTCCGACACAAATGTGTCAGGCAGCGCATGAACAAAGCTCAGTAGTAGCTCACAGCAGTCACGTGACAACAAAACAAAAAATACTTTAACATGGCAGCAATTAGTGAACAGCTACAGTATGACATTTAGCTGCCCCTTTTTTAAATAGTTGTACAAACAATTTTCAAATGAGAGTTGCTGCCCTATTGTAACAAACGACAATAAATACATTCATTTTTGATATTAGCTTGACAATATATTTTTGAAGCAATGTCCACCTACAAGCCTTCGAAAGCTTCAGACTGTGTTTCAGTTCAAGTTCTTTTGACATAAGCACAACTGGTGTTTGTAAATATAGGCCGTTTTTTTAATACGTAATGATAATGGAGACTGGAGAGGGAACATTATTAGTGCTGTGTTAATTAATCACAAAGATAATCAGTGATAAATCATGATTAACCTTTGTCTTTCCACTGCTGTGAGATAGTAAGCATTTGAGCTGGTAAATAATGTGGGACATACAGTATATATGTGTGTGTGTGGTTGCGTTGTAGCCACAGCTTTTGCAACCACTTAAAGCTCTCACCGTAAACTGCTACAGCTCAGCCTCTGACTGACGCCGCTCCGGCGCTCAGCTCTTATGAGATTCAACACATTTTTGGGACCGAGATCTGGCACCACTGCAGTAGAAAGTTAAAGAAGTGGTCTGCAATCAAAAACGGAGACCATTGCAGTTTGTGTTTGGCAGCACGCAAACCGCTCACACCGTAATATCTCTGCTGGTATACCCTAAAGACAGAACGCTTACAGTAGGTCATATGATGGCAGCTGAGCAAACCCCATCTGTTGACCAAAGCTATGAGAAGTTGTTGAAAGCTTGATAACGGAGCTAGTAAGTGGACGTTGACTGGCATTTTTAGTCAACCTTTTTGGAATCCTTAGGGAAATGGAAGGTGGAACAGCTTGAGTTCTGAAGAAAACAGCATCCGTCTGTAAAACAACTGCAAAAAACTGCTGAGAAAAGTCCAAAAAACGAAAACTAAATGTCCTTGTCCTTAAATGTAATCTGTGTCTGAGCCGAGCCTATAGTCAAACAAGGTGTTGAGTGAGTGAGACCTTTAATGCCCAAAGGAATTGTGTTTCAGACTCTCCATGTAACTCATTAACAGTAATACACATTTTCAATCACATCCAAATGTTGCATTCGAGCCGACTAGGGCAAAAACACGTGTTGATGATAAACACTCATTATCAGAATAGATTGTTATTTAAAGGGCAATATTTTCTCCCCTTACAACACTTCCCTTTGTGTGGCTCCTAGCTCAGCGTTTTGCAACAGATCTTCCTTAGAACATTTGACTTCCTGTTGGTGAACAGTTTCTCATTCCTCAGTCTTATTCTTCATATCGATGTGTTCTCTTCCTCTTTCTCCCCCGTCTCCATCACCGTTATCTCCTCCTCCTCCTCCCCTGCTTTTAAAGCGCGGACTTTTCCATTGTCTTTTCCCTTTGGCTCCTCTTCGCCGTCATGGTCTTCCTCCCCGCGATTCAGCCCCTCCTTCTCTGCAGCATTCACAGCCATCTCCAATTTAGCTTCTGTCTCTCCGTGTTTGGTCTTAATGCAGAAAAAGTTCCCCAGGGCTAAGACCATGGCTGACAGTGTGACCTCACAGCCCGCCAACAGGAAGACGTACATGTAGACATTGGTGTAGTCCAGGAGGCGACCTGGTGGAGAGAAGGAGAACATTAGCATTCCTGTCAACCCCTTTACTATTTCACTGTCTCGATCTGTCCTCCCTTGTTCTGACCTGCTCCAGGAGGTCCCACGAGAACAGCGACAGCTTCCACCAGCAGCACCAGGCCTATGGCGCTGGAGAACTTCTCCGTCCCTACGACAGCCATGAGGACCTCGAACTGCAGCGCTCCAACCATGCCGTACGAAATGCCGAAGAAGATGCAGAAGATCACCAGACCACCGTAGTCTTTTGCCTGCAAGTAGGAGAAAAGTCCGGTTAGCATAGGACATTAGGGTGAAGGAATGAGGCTACTTGACCAGCAATGACTATAAAGACTTATGCTGTGTCTCCATTTAAGATGCTCTCCTTAGTACATTGCAATGTCATACACTATTATCACAGTTTGTGCATTTTTAACAGGCAGTGATGTTTCAAACTGCACTATCACCGCTGTTGTGTTGAGACACAGCACTACAGTTACCTAGCCCAACTATACACATATAACAAAGTATATCAGTCTAATTTTCCCTTCAGGATAGTCAACATTCCGTTTTTACTAGACTGATTTTTATAGGCAATAAATGTTATAATCTCTTCAATATTTAATTGATATGTTTTGTTTATTTTTTTATCCTGTTATGTTCCCAGTATGAGCCAATTAGTCCAGTTCTCTGACCTTTATGATGTCAATGGATGTGGTTTCTAGTCAGTGTGTGAAACTGAAAGCCCTTCACACAGGCATGATCATCTCTATCCTCTTTTTATATTGAACCGAATGCTGCTTAATTACCTGTGATCCTATGAGATCGGTGCACCCGTTGAAGATGATAGCGAAGCTCAACACGTACACAGTTCTGGGTCGGACCCACTTCGTGCCGGCTATGAGTCCACAGATAGGTCGAGCGAACATATCAACAAATCCCAGGATGGTGAGGAGCAATGCAGACTTTGTGTCTTCATAACCAAGGCTTTTGGCGTAGCTGACCACAAACACGGGGGGCACGAACAGGCCCAGCACCATGATGGACGCTGCAAGGGTGTAGATGACGAAACCTCTGTCCTTGAACACGCTGAAATCCAACAGCTTCTTCTTCGGCTGGATTTTCTTTTCCTCTGTGGGAATGCTTTCCTCCAGGTTCTCGGTCTTCTTAGGGGGCAACAGGGGCCTCATGAGGGCCCCACAGGCACAGCAGTTGAGAAGTAGGCCCCCGAGTATGAGGAACCCCCCCCTCCAGCCATAGTGGTACTGGAGTACCTGTCCCAGTGGGGAGAGGCAGCACAGCGCCACAGGGCTGCCTGCTGCCGCCAAGCCATTGGCTAGAGGACGCTTCTCGCTGAAGTAGCGATTCAGCATGATGAGAGACGGCTGGAAGTTCAACGCCAGACCCAGACCTAAGGACAGAGAGACAGACAGAAATAATTCACTTGGCAAAAGGTTAGGGGTGAGGGAGGGAGGTGTACTAGAGGGACACCAACACATAGAAGCATCTTGAGACACAAACACTGGAAAGGACTCAGTCTCTGTTTTGGACATGGAAAGACAAATTCTTTGTGGCTAAAATGTTATTTAGAAATGTCGTTTTCAATTTTAGTCTGTACCAAAATGATAGACTAAAAATAACATTCAATATCAAGCAATTAAAAAAAAGCGTATAGTTCTATATGGAGAAGTAAAGTTACAGCTGTTGAAAAGTTTTATTTCGAGAATTCAATTCAAATTCAAAAGCTTTATTGTCATATCATATATGCATATATATATATGATTTTCTATTAATACGCCATTAATGGTTTGATGTCATCTATATATATAGATGACATCAAACCATTAAATGGCGTTGGCATTAATCCTGGACAAAAGCTCCATGTTTGTTTGACCTCCCAACCTCAACCCTACATAGACTTGTGTGTTCCTTGTACTTCATGAACTGACTTTAGTATTACTGCAACTGTAACTTACTGTAATTATTACTATGGCCACTAGAGTTCACTGCCTAACCATTTTGAACTTCCATAGAAACTTGGATCATCTCAAGATAATTGTGGCTGTTTCTTTTACATTTGTAGAAGTAGAGTTTGAGTAGGTCCCAAGAATGGTGTTGTAAATGTATCATATTGTAATTTTCATATCATATCGTTTCTTTATGTTTTTCCACCTGATGGCATGAATGTGAAAGTCCTTTGGATCAAGGCTTATGTTGACCTTAAGATAGCGTTAGAATAAAGCTAAGCAGTCCAGGTTCATCAGCAGGAAGAGGTTTATCAGTGTTTCTAAAGTTTGCATATTTCCTGTTACATTGATTTTTCCCAGATGATGACAGTAGTGGAAAGGTCAGGAAGTCATCAACAATATACATATTCTGCAGGAATATCCAAAGTAAAAGTGATAAGCAACTTTAGGACGTTTTTTTCACAATATGTTGCTTTGATGAATGGAAAAAGCAACTGACAAAAAATGTAGAAGGAAAAAACTAAACATTTGCATCGTTTGTCGTGTTTCGTCAATACTGTTACTGCGGAGGTAAGGAAATTAACCAATAGAACAAGAAGGATGTAACCAGGGGTTATTGGGTTAACCCCACCCCCTGCAGTCAATATGTTGAAGTGTCCGTGGGCAAGATACAGTAACCGCAATTTGCTTTGTAAGCATGTCTACAATATTGAAGTGTATGTACGTTTCTTTGGATAAAAGCGTAAGCCAAATTCCATGTAATGAATAGATATACAGGAGTAGATGCACGCATATTTATGTAGCCTTTTTACATGTTTGTGTTTTGTTTTGTTTTGTGCATGTTCGTTATGACTTTACCTGTAATAACTCCAGTGCAAAGGTAGATGTGTATGATACTTGTGGCAAAGGAGGCCAATATCATTCCCAGGGAGGCGAAGAGTCCGCCGACCATCATCACCGGCCGACAGCCAAACCTGTTCACCAACACGCTGCACAGAGGGCCTGAGAAAACATAATCAATACATCAATGAAGTGTGCACATGTGTAGTGTGGTATATATCATTTTGATGCTAACAGCTTATCCCCCCAGTCTTGTTCCACCCATGTCTACCTGAGCCGTACAGCATGGCGAGCAGTATTGATGAGATCAAGGCAGTGTCGCTGTATCCCACATCGAACTCTAGGATCAGCTCCTTGAAGAACACGCTGACAGCTTTGGGGAAGGCGTAGGAGAAGCCAGTTATGACGAAGCCCCCGGCCAACACTGCCCACCCCCAGCCGCCATCTGGTGCCTTCACCCCAGGAGGTGCGTCGTCCACCGCTGCTCCTCCCATGATGCTCTTTGACTACTTTGTTGAGGTCAGTGGCTATAAACACAGTGGTAAAAGCAAGAGGTCAAACAACGTGTTTATAATTACTTAAGTCAAAATCATATGTGTGTGGTTGATCAACCCAATCATGTGTAAAAGCTATGTACGTCACAGTGCAAAACTTAATATGGCCTTTGAAATGGCTACATTTCCTCTCCCTGTTCATTTCTAAAGGTCAGCATCCATGTCACATGATTGGCAACATGCTCTCGGTGAAAACAAAATGGCGGACACAGTTCAATAAAATGACAGGAATAACATAACAGCCATGATAATGACGCAAACTACACACAATATACAGTTTTTCGGTATAAATAAATCACTTCACCTGTTCGGTTTGAGGCTAGTATTCTTGGGAGAGGTGGGTTTGTTACAATATGAGCACTTCTATTTTTGTAGACTCTGCATGGGAGAGTGTGTGTTTGAGTGTTGTATTCATTACAGTGGAGCAGGGGTTCCCAACCTTTTTTCCCAAGAGCCCCCCCAAATGACTCCTGTTGGAAGTTGCGCAACAGCGGTAATTCAAGTTTAAAAATCTCAAAAATGCTACAAATGGGGCGAAGCCTGCGAGCTAGTTCAGGCAGTCAACCCGAGGACTTATACTGCATTCATACATAACGCCCCTTGCCACTCTCAACCAACCAAACAGAGTCTCCTTAATATGCCGCTCTATTTAACCTGCCAGTTCTCTCTCCATGCATCGCTTGCTGCTGCTATTGCCGCAGCTACCTTACATTGCTGCTGCTTGCCTGCCCCACCACCACCCCAGCTTCCACCCCAGTTTAGTTAGTTATTTGATCATCACTCATCGTGCTATGTATATTTAGAGAGTGATGATGCCCGAGCCTAATCGCCAAACTCAAATATATGCTGCTTCTAATAAACATGTTAAAGAAACACGTGAGTTGTCTGACTGAACTACTGTCACAAACTGGATGAATGTGAAGTATTTTGTTAAAGGAGGATGAAAGCGTAATTAAAGAGCACTATTGGAGTGACTTTGATGGTTATTGGACTCAGGATTAATTTATTTGGATTCCTGCTGTATGAAGAAATGAAAGGACGGCGCGGAAGTGGAAACAATTCACAAAGGGATTAAACTGTTTAAAACACATGCTCAAAGTAAGCCGGATTTTGTCGATGTGTCTATGTGGATTCAAAAATCGTAAATAATCTACAAAATGGAGGAGACCGATCTGATCGGAGCAACTGTGACAAATAATCCAACTGAAACCGGCATGGACAATGACTGTTTTAAAAATGCGCTTATCCAGAAAAGCCTGGTTTGGACACTTTACGGGCAGAAGAAACATTTCTATTGAAGAAAGAATTATACATTTCTGTCTTTTTATGCCTTTAATAGCTACTAACTTGAATTTTTATTGAAATTAATTAATCAATTATTTTGTATATTTTATTGTAATGTAGAGACAAGGCTTTTAGTGACAATCATGTATTGCGTTACAATTATATGTAAAAAAAAAAAAGAATAAAAAAAAAAAAAAAAAGTCTAAATATGATATTTGGCCTCAAATCATCTGAGGCCTGGCACCCCCCTGCGATATTTGGCGCCCCCCCCCCAGGTTGGGAACCACTGCAGTAGAGGGTGTCAATATGGAAACATGGCATCGGCGGTGCGGGATTTACTATTAACAGCTTGTCAGGACGGATGAATATTCTTCATCACCCAGTCGAAGTCCACATAACTCACACACTCCGCACATGGACACACTACTGCACAGCCTATGATCTCTGCTGTTCATCCTCACAGTACCGTACTATATACATATGGTATTATAGTATATAACTGTGTTGTAAAATGTCAGGGGTGGATGTACTCCGATCCTGTACTTAAGTAAATGTAGGAATACCACAACGTAGAAATACAAGTATAAGTCCTGTATTTATTATATTTCATATCATTAATGCAATGTAACAAAAATGCTCAATATAATTGGAGTAGTGGGGTAGAAGTTTAAAGTAAAAGGAAATGGAAGTACAAGTTCCTCACAATTGTAGATATGTATTGTACTTAATTACTATCCACCTAAGTCAAATGGATAATATTTCTTGTAGAGTTTATTTATGAATATAATTATAAAAGGAAACCCCTGATCACATTCACACTGTTGCACATGCACACCTGGAAGCTGTCCAGTACAAACACACTCTGATCTGCTGGCCACTGATCAGTTGGGGTTGAGGAATCAGGGACATTTCTCAAGTGACCCCACCCAGATTGATCCTGCCAGTCTGGAGATTTGCAATAGCTAGCTTATTTAACATGTAAGCCGCCACTGAGCCTTGATAGTATGATAAGTCTTAACATAAATCCATCCATTATCTGAAACCATTTGTCCTCTGCAGCACAGCAGGGGGCCGCAGCTGATCCCCGCTGACATTAGGTGAGAGGTGAAGCACACTCTGGACTGATCGCTAAGCAACCACAGGGCTGACACATAAAGACAGACAGCAGGAAAGAGAGAGAATGTGGTGGAGTGATGATGTATACCCGGAAGTTAGCACCATTAACGGCCCGTCCACACGGCGGAAGCTTCAACGCTTCTGCCCATTCACCTTGAATGGGGTGACGTCACGCTTTGCCGAACTGCATTGTGGGAGCGTTGCTTCGCTTTGCTTCGCTTTGCTCGCGTTGCTCGCTTCAAAAGTTGAGCAATGTTCAACTTTTGAAGCTTCGGCGGAAGCGTCAGCCAATCAAATCATATGCCAGTACAAGCTCTAGCCAATCAAACCGCGTGCTTGTGTGTCCGGGGCGGGAGATTCATGTGATTGGTTGTTGGTCGAGTTTCAGACAAGCTCACCGGCAAGCTTCAACGCACGCCGCCGTGTTTCCCGATGGGCCGGTACTGAAGTGGGCCGGTCGGACGATGTGGGCCGGTCGCATAAGTCACTAGCACCCCCCCCCCCCGTTGACAATTTACTAGCGGTACAAAAGTGGGCCGGCAGTACCGGCCGATGGTCCCGGGCTGATTTGTAGTCCCAGTCCGTCCCTGTGTGTTACTGTTTGTGGTTTGTTTTTAACTGTGTAATACAATTAATGATTCCAAATGTTAGAGTTCCTTATTTTCATACCAATTTTTTTTGCTTTTCCTTGTTGTACCGAAACCGTACCGAAGCGTGACCCCCAAACTCGCCCGGACAATTTTTTGGTGCTTGAAACTAACCGGATTCCGGAGCTAAGAGGCTGCTCCGCTGCGGTGTGAACAGGTAAACCCGGTGCTGTTCAAGCTCCAGCTCCGAACCGGCCCTGAAACACCGTTGGTGTGAATGAGGTATAAGAGCAACATACAATTAACCATGGGGAGATCACTCTACAAACACACAAAGTAGGGCCCAGGCTGGCCAGCAGGGTCAAACAGAGAACCTTTTTGGAGTGAGGTAACAGTGCTAATCACTGCAACACCATGAGTTGCGACTTCCATCTTAAAGGTCCCCTATTATACTGTTTTTCATCAATATATTATAGTTCCAGTTATATACAAAACATGTCTCTGAAGTGTTTGGCTGAAATGCCCTACAGATCATTGTAGCATCCCATAAACCCCTCTGTTTCAGCCCTGTTCCAAAAGTGATGATTCTGTGTCAGTTACTTGAAATGCTAATGAGCTGCTGCTGGCCCGGCCCCTCTGTGGAAGTGTTCGGTTGAATAGAACACAATGGTGCTCTAGGAGGAGATTCAGGTGATAAGGCTGGCTGGTATTACCTTGGTTAGTTATTGGCTAATGGTTGCACATTCCAAAAAAACATTTTCTTTTGGATGGATCAGGACAAACAGGGAGGGAATCTTTTTTCCTGAAACGTTCTGTATCTCTTTACACAAAGGGGACACATATTAATGTATAAAATACATGAAAAGTGGATTTTGCGTAATAGGTGACCTTTAACATAAAATGTGTGTAATATTTTCTCCTAAGTGATAACTAGTGTTTACTTAATCAGCCTGGCATAGCTTTCATGAAGGACATCTGGGAGGCGGTTTTTGGCTGGTGTTCCTTTCAGGTTCTATTTTTGTCAGCCACAACTGCAACAGCCTTTCCTTTGCTTCCCTATTGGCACAGTCGGAAAAGCTGCCCCATTGTGTAATTACTTTATATGGTATCCTTATTCTGTAATGCAAATATTTTATCACAGTTATAGGTTTAAAGGTTACACATAATATGTATGATATATATATATGTAAAGCAGGGTTGTCTGTCATATATAATAGATTTGTTTATGTGGTTTCCTTATCTGATTATATATCCTGCATACAAAAACCTCCATGCAAATGATCAGTTTACCATTCATATATATCTTACATGATATCCAGTGTATATGTATTTAAGTTGAATGAATAAACATATATACCTACAAATACTCTTGCTCCTAATTTGTCTTTAATGTATATTCAGTCACACCGTGTACATTACAGGTCAGAGCCTGACAGATGTTGTTTAGGAGCAGGAGCTAGCATGGCTAATAAGTGAACAAGCGTTTGTGGTATTTAATTGATGACAAGAAACGGAAAGCAAATTATGTCTTGTTCCACATAGAAATGCCTGTTTCAAGTGTCCATCTGCATGACAGCATCTGTGATGGGATTAGGGTTCAAAGATGGAAACTTTCAACGGGAATTTATGGGAATAAACTGGGGATTTTCAAAATTGAAGGTTGGCTCTTCATAGGGAACTTAAATATAGTTGGGGAAAGTCATTTTTAGCATAATCTTGACTAAAACAAACAGATGCCATTCAAGTACACTTGAATATCCATGCCATAGCACACTGCTTACTGCATGGCTATTGAGACCACACAAAGGTTCGCAACAGGCTCACAAATGTGAGAGTGGAAAAAGTGGATGGCATTCGGGCAAACCTAAGGCTCTCTGAGCCTGACACAGAGCCATCCTCAACAAGGCTGGACAGTGACACTGCAGAGGAAGAGGAAGAGTGTGATGTTGATGAGGCAGAGGAAGAGCCCGTTGACTGAAAGGGTTTAGCCAAAATGCAGAGGATCGCTTGAAGGAGGATTTGCATGTTTAATGGGACTTTTTGGAGGGAGAAGGGCTCTTTTCATTTAACATTTTTGAATGGGACTTTGTGCATTTTTGTTCATTTTTTAATGAGTGGGGTTAGAGGGATGAGTAACATTTAACTCAACATTCCTGTTTTCGTTCTTCAATGAAACAAATAATTGTTCAATAAAATAATTAAAATGTGTTCTGTTCTACTTAAAAACTGTTGAAATGTCATGTTTTTTTGTTTAATTGTGCATCGAATATTTCCAAAATTCCCCAGCTTAACTTCCCATGGAAAGTTTCCGGAAATGTACCGGAAACTTTCCGCCCCTTTGCAACCCTAGATGGGATACACACACACACACAAACACACACACACACACACACACACACAGTGACATTAGCAAGACCCTACAAGAATACTTCTCCTATAGGCCAACCCACATCATCCACACCTTCCATGACCAGAGCGTGACCCATGCAGTATTCTGTCATGAGCACCATGTGTCAGCATCCGTACTAAAATAGGACCCTAAACATTCTGCCTGCACGCACGCACGCACGCACGCACGCACGCACACACACACACACACACACGTCTTCTTCTTTAAAATGTTTTATATAACATAAAGGAGAAGAATAAGACACAGGTGGGCTATTTATCTGTATATCTCACACACACGCCTTATTTCTATGAGGAACGCAACACTCTGCCAAAAAACCTCCTTATATTTTTTTTGCAATAAATTAACGATCTCTGTGGAGTTACCAATTGGAAGTTTAACGTCAATTATCACCAAAAATGATTATAAAAAAAATAAGTAAAACCAGTAATTGTCAATGTACAGTATATATATATATTTACAGCAATATTCACGTTATACTAATGTAAATACATTAGCCGCTTTCACACCAAGCGTACTTAGTACCCCCCTGGCACTAAGCAGGGGTGGACTGGGACTTACAATCAGCCCGGGAAACTCCATGGGGGGGGTGCTAGTGAATTGTCCAATGGCCAGTCCGCCCCTGGCACTAAGTACAGATCGCGTTCACACCGGAATAAGTCCCTGAGGGGAGATAACGCAAATGAAGCCGCTGACGTCACTTCTTCTTCTTCTGCTTTGGGTTTACTGGCAGGCCGCAAACCACTTCACGGCGTATACTCCCGGAGTTGGGGACTTCCGAGTAAATCGCCAGAACGCCGACACCTCCTCATCACTCCACCGCTCCCATGTTTGTTTGTTTTTTGTGTTGCCATAAGTTATTCTCTCTCCGTTGGTGTGCGGGGCTGATGCTAATGCTAATAATGCTAATGCCAGCAAATACAATGGCGGCTTAAAAAAACGAGTTTTACGGGGCGTGGTTTGCAATTCGCCCATCCAATAGAAATTGGCTTTTTTCTCCCCAGGATAGTACCACCTCTCTAACAGGCACTAAAAATGGGGGTAAAAGTTCCCGGCACTAAGTACTCTTTTTGGTGTGAACGCAAAATAAGGGGTACTAACGGAACTAAACGAGAAAAGTACGGGGAAAAGTACTCGGTGTGAACGCGCCTATTGATGCTCAACTCTAAGTCTATTCTACATTCAATGTCTTCACTTAACAAATAATATATGCAGCCAGCATATAGATATTTGCTTCTTTTTTATTCATTTGTTTGGACCAAGGTGACTTTAGCTAGGTCCAGATTTGAAACCAGACCTCCACATAAGTACCAAGCCCCAGTATATGGGCTGCCAGCTCAACCAAGTGAGAACAACTTTCAATCAGAATACATTATTTGGCTAGACTGTCCGAAGCTCTCCACTTAGCAACATTGCATCAGCTGTTGTACCATTTGCCACTAAGCTGCATATCCTCAGGGCGGGGGGGTCTCCCCATCTCGATCCGTCTGAGGGTTTCTGCAGTTCCCTGAATGTATTCCAAAGTCATAGGCGTAGAATTGGATCCCAACAAAATGCAGCAGCTTTAACAAATGAATGACCGTTGTAGGAATGCTTTTGACCTACTGTTTGGTGTGGTCTGTTTCAGTAGTAATCACTGTGACTGATTGATGCCTGGCCTTTTAGGTATGCAGAGTTACCCTGGAGTGGTGTGGATGAAGATTGGCCTTATTCACTTGCAGTGCAGCCTGTTTTCTTGAGGGTATGGTTACTGGCTGAGTGCATTATGGTTGGACCTCTGTGGGGATTTATGTTAGTGGTGTCCATTATTAGTTTTAATTAATGTGTATCTTTAATAAAGGCTTTCATCACAGATTATAAAGGTTCTCATCACAGGGTCTTTTTTACAGTATTCGGATCAACACTGTAAAAATACTCTGTTACAAATAAAAGTCCTGCATCGAAATGTCACTTAAGTAAGTATAATCAGCTAAATGTACTTAAGATATTAAATGTAACAGCATAATGCGCCAAAAAAACGACCAACAAACTAAGAAAATTACATAAGTATAAAGAGATAAGGAAAAATGTATCGATACAGAAAAATAAATAAAGGAATAAATGAAAATAACATAAATAAAAATAAGACATAAGAAAATAAATAAGGGCCGAAATAAATAAAGGAAACAAATAATATGGAAATAAACAATTATGTTAAAAGATAATGCTTGAGGAAATAAATAAAAATGATTATTTGTTTTGTATTTTCTTCAGCCAAATATGTATTTATTCGATCCTGTGACCTTGACTTCTCAAGGTATATGAAAGCAGAGTAATGATGAAATTCAGAGCCCGGGGATAACCAGCCTCAGATATGCTGCTGAGAGCACGTAGGCACTAGGCTACTTCTGCATCACCACATTACAGTCCTAACGTTGACTGTTCATTGCATCACACTGTGACTCCATCACTCGCCGAATCAGGAAACGACCTTCAGTTAACATCTCTTCCTGTGAAATAACATCCACTCCGCTATAGTTTCTCTGCTCTTAATTTATTGGTTGGTAGGATGACAAAATACAATTTCCGGCTAATATTTCAGTATATGTTTACATTATCCAAGACACCAAAAAGTTGTATTGTTTCTAAAAAAAGACAATTAACGCGTCCGTCTTTTATTTACTTCAGTTGACTAGAACCGAAGTAAAGTTAGGCTTCCTTTTATACGGTGTGTCCGCCTTTATGTCTGCCTAAGAAAGTCAAATGCGACACCGAGACAGATGTGGACAAAGCTCGGTGCTTACGTGAGGACCGAGGCGTATGTCTCCAATGTGCATCCCGGCGGACGACATTTCTGAGAGGAGGGTCCAGTGTGACCGGTATCCTGTTATAACAACTTACAATATCCAGAGACTATTCACCACCATTCAACACAATTATAATAACGTCATGATAGGATCCCTTCAAATTACTCGAGTGACTTTCATCCTACCTGTTACTCTGTTGCTGAGCACTCTATATAACAGGAGAAATACATTCCGAGAAGGCCGTAACACATACACATATACAAATGAAGAATTGATTAAAAGGAAAAATAATAACCTATCACACGGTAGCCTACCTGCTGTGATGCAGTCCGTCTCCTTCAGAAGCTCGTCCACAATAAACGTGTGAGCGCGCTACCGTCGCTGGACTGTATCTAACGCTGGCGTGCAGGAACCATTGTCTATTATTGTAGCAGGGGAACAATTTCACAGACGTACCGTATTAGGTTGCCATGGAATCCAGACCATTTGCATCACACGAGGAAGTAGCCAAGTTTTAGTTTAGTAATCTAGCTCGTTAAATGTTTTTAGCTATCGTTACGTGTTAAGTTGTTGTTTATTTGTCGCTCAATGTAATGTTTTCCGTGAAGTATGAAGACTTATGAGCAAAAACGGAAATACTAATGTCACAGATACCTAACCATTGCTAAAAAGCTGAAGCTACTGTGTTTTGGTAAGTTCACGTATGCATTTAATACAGTGTGTACAGTGTGTGTTGTGTGAGTGGGTCTTCTATACAATGTTCTTAGAAATATTAAAAGCAATACATGGAGAAAAAAGAGCACAACATCAATTATTGACGGACTGAAATATTATAAGGTGGGTGTGTCTGTGTGTTAAATTATTGTAATATTCATGTTAGCCATACTTGCCAACCCTCCCGATTTTCGCGGGAGACTCCCGATTTCATAGCCCTCTCCCGGGGTCATATTTCTCCCGCATTTCTCCCGATTTCTGACAAAATCAGATTTACTCAGGACTGTTTCCACTCGGACTTTAATACAGCGACACCATTGTTTGGTTTCCATGGTAACACGTTTCTTTAGGAGCGCGCGCAACTGAAAGTCTGAGAGGGTGAGGAAGATTGTCACAGAAAACAGAACAAGAATCGACAATTCTACCCTCTGCTCACTCCTTTCCTGTCAAATACAGGACCAGCCCACATATGCTCCATCAAGGATGGTGCTTCAGGTCGCAAGGCAGTGCACTTACAACTACAATAAGCATGTTAATGTTATACAGCTCCGGCTCCCCCCCCCCACAAAATGATGTATATTTTGTACATCAACCTGGATCTATCCATATGTTTACATCTTGATTTTTGAATCTGAACACACTACATGTATTGCACATATGTCCATATGTCCATCCTTAGAGACAGATCCGCCTCTGTTGCTCTCTTTATATATACAGTATATGGTTGCTCTCCCCAAGGTTTTTTCTATTTTCTCTCCGTTAATTGTGTGGTTTCTTTGGGAAGGACAGAGGATGTCGTATGCGGTACACACTGTAAAGCCTCTTGAGGCAAATGTGTCATTGTGATATTGGGCTATATACGTAAATACAATTTGATTGATGAATTGAACACTTGTATTGTGGCTGTAGGTATATCCAAGTTCCACCATGCAGTCAGACGGGGACAGTGGACTGGGAGACCTGGAGGCCCAGCTGGTCAGGAAAGAGATGGAGTGGAAAGAGCTCCAGGCTGCGATGGTTCATCAACTGGAGACTTCCCTCAAAACGGCACAGGAGGAGTGCTTATCCCTCAGGTACCACGTCTACATGAACCTCCCGTCAGGATCAAAGTACTGTGTATTTCCACTGAAGCTTTAAGCTGGAAATATGCTCTTAAACATTTTTTGGCATTGGGATTTTTTTTTTTTTTAAATCCTCTGGAGCAGAGCAGCATCAGTGTTTCTTAGGGTCAAAAACACTAAACTCACATCTTAAAATGAAAGCATTTAGTTTATTTAATGAAAGAGCACATGTTCAATGTGAAAAGTGACAGTAGATATAGATTAGTTGCAATTTGGTGCTATATAAATATATATTAAAAAATAATAATTATAAAAATTACCACCTTGAATTTCAGGGAGGACGCGGGGCTCCGTTGGCGGGGCTCCGTTGGCGGGGCTCCGTTGGCGGGGCGCAGCGCCCCTCCAAGACAATGGTAGGGGAAACACTGGTCAGTGTGTAAAAGTTGAAATCTCAAGCAAACTGAAAGGATGATAACATGACAACAGTTAGAACATTTGAACGTAGAGGTTTAAGCTAAATAATTAAAGAATATATTTCCTCACATGTGTTGTAGCAACTTAAAATCAGCTGTGGTCTAGAGAAAATGATCAGTTAGGTAACAAACGTACTGCAACACAATATTCGTATTAATAGTATCAAAGTACTTTTATACTTGCAAGTATGACGTCTCCACCAAAGAGAGCGTACTGTTCTGTGAAAAACAGGTTTCTCCGGACATCAGAGCTTATTTACATCACAAACAACATGTTGTGAGGCCAGCTGGTAAGCCCCATGGCACTGTATGCAAAAACTCACACCCTACAAAGAACAATGGGATATGCAGATAACCCCTAATCGTAAATTCCTTTCACTCATCCTCTCTTCCTGTGGTTCTCATTAAACCCCCTTGTCCAAACACATCTGTTGATCACACATACATTTAGGCCTCATTTACACGGGAACGCAAACGAAAATGAACCGAATTCGATATCAAAAAAGTCTTCCGTTCACACGCAATCGGCTCAATAAACGTGTCCCTGACCCGTTATCGTTTGAGGGGTCCATTTCCGCGGTTCCGGTACGGCCTCGTGTGAACGAACGGGCTATACGAAAGAGAAAAGTAGCAGATACAACCCGAACCGTATCCATGTAAACGGGGCCTTAAAGGTCACTCCCAGGATACGACCTAATCAGAGAAACAGTTAGCAATGTTAATACATTTGATCACACCATTTCCTTAACACATGTTTAATGCTGTCTTGATACTCAGCTGTACGTGCCTGTTGAGGCAGATATTAATTCCCAAAATAAATTGGTGACCAGCTTGTTTGCTGTGAAAAACTGGATGTCATGCTGGTCACTGGCCCTGCTTCAACACAGACACCAGTTTGAAAAAGGAACAGAAACTCTAGACAACTTTCTCTCACTTGATAACCTTTGATTACCTTCTACTTATACATTAATAGCATTAACTTGGTATTTTTTGTCTTTTTTCCCCCACAAAAATAGCCGATTAATATTCTTTAATGTTTCATTTACCAGAGAACGTTACCAGCAACTGAAGGAAGATTTCCAGTTCAACCTTGCCATCCTGGATGAACGAGACAGAGAGCTGGAGAGATATGATGCCCTAACTTCAAGTGCTCTGACCGAGGAGAAAAAACGGTATATTAAATCTGACCCTTTTCAATCTGAAAAACAGAAGGAATAGTTCATGTATGACCTTTAAATTAGATCGAAATGAAAAAACGGTATGTGTATATTGAAAAGCATTACAAGATAGCAAAACTGTAGAAAAGAATACATTCAACCAATGTGGTCATTGTGCTTAAATGTAACATATAATGGAATGAAAAAATGAGCTTTCACATAAAACCTTATTTTTAATCTTTGTAGGACATTGCACTTTGCACCTACACAATACTTTACAACCCCAGTTTTTGGTATTCATGAATTGTGTTTTCATTCAAACTCAATTTGCTACATGCTATGTCTAAACTTAGTAAATCATTAAGGTAAAAAGTACATTTACATCCACATTTCATTCCTTTGATTGCTGTTAACCAACCCTGGTGATTTTGATTCTCAATGTCGGATCACTTAAGAGGTAAAATCCTGAGAACAAATATGTTCTTTAGCCGCGTTCACACCGAGTACTTTGCTGCACTTATTACCCCAGGGCACTAAGTACAGATCGCGTTCACACCGGAATAAGTTCCCTGAAGGAAGATTCAGCTGGGACTCCCAGCAGCTTCTACTGAAGCCTTCCGAGTAAATCGCCAGAACGCCGACACCTCCTCATCTCCACCGCTCCCATGTTTTCTTTTGTGTTGTCATAAGTTAGTCTCTCTGCGTTTCTGCACTGGGCTAATGCTAATGCTAATAATGCAATGCGAGGATAATAAAATGGTGGCTCTACAAAACATTTCAGAGTTTTACGGGGCGTGGTTTGCAATCGCCCAGCCAATCAGAACTGGGGTACTTTTTTTCCCCAGGAAAGTACCTGCTCTCAGCAGGCGCTAAAAATGGGGTGAAAAGTTCCCGGCACTTAGTTATTTTTTTGGTGTGAACGCGACATCAGGGGTACTAACGGAACTAAACGCGAAAAGTACGGGTGAAAAGTACTCGGTGTGAACGCGGCTTATGTGTATAAATGTGTTGGGGACAACAGCTGTTCGAAAAAACAACTGAGATATACAATAGACCATGGGACAAATCCAATCATCAATTATTAATTTCTCTAACATATACGGTTATGTTTGCTTGCGTTCTCTTGATGGAGAGTTTTCCTTGGTCATGTGAAATACACCTTAAATGTTTGTTAGTACATATATGTTTGACAATAACTCAACATGGAATAGAAACACTTTGTTAATACATTTAAAGGTAGGGTATCCTTGTATAGCCAGACCAGTCTTCCCAGTGCTGTGTCGGCACTAGAGAAAGAGCAGGCGGTGTGACCTTTTGGAACCAGAGCTCATATTCTTTTATTATTAAATATTTATTATTATATTATATCATTGTATTCAGAGTCATGCCCAAGGAGATCAGCGTTGTTCCCAGCAGACACTTTTTCCTATTCTGAAATACTGCTGTCATTTAAAGGCAGGAGGAGCTGAACCACTTCCGTATGCAGGTCGCTGGGCTGGAGGAGCAGAGAACCAGAGCGGCTGAGGAGAGGCAGGAAGAGCTCAGGAAAAGCTGGCACAATGCTGGTCAGCAAAGGTTACAGCTGGACGAGCTCAAGTGGTGAGTCAGGGAGTATCATTTGAGAGTACAAAACGGAAAAAGCCAAAAGAAGTTGTGATTAGTGTCGGCATATTCTAAATGTACCATTGTAGTATTGGCAATAAAGGGAGTCTTTGTTACTGACAGAGGTGAGAGTTAAAAGTGGCAACTCCTTAATAACAACTTCATGTCTTAGTCATATTCAGTCTTTTTTTCTTTTGATTCAAACATAAAAATGTAATCAACCTTGGAGATGGGCTCTGCTGCACATAGAGTTCCAACTCTGCTGTCCAGAGATTTGATTTATAAATACAGTGCACTTGCAAAACAGAATGACCCAAAAGCTACATTTCCCCCCAGTGTGACATAAAAGTTCTTGTTGGGAGGGTTAAATCAAGGCCAGTTTATTTTTATAGCACATTTCAACAACAAGACAATTGAAAGTGCTTTACAAAACACATTGAAAGCATGCTGAAAAAAACTTAAAGGTGAGGTGTCATGGCCATTTCCACTGATCATAATTCCATTGTTGAGGTATACTAAAATAGAAAAATACTGTGCAATTTTCCAAACTCACATTGGTTTTGCATACAGCATCTCTGTAAAGTATGTGTATTCAGCAGTATTCACTTTCTCCACTAAACGGCTCGTTGCCGCTTACCCCCCCCCCCCCCCCCCCCCCCCCCCCCCCCCCCCCCCCCC
>CALSBZ010000022.1:1602783-1615778 GCA_943591055.1 Gobionotothen gibberifrons | reverse complement strand
TGTGTGTGTGTGTGTGTGTGTGTGTGTGTGTGTGTGTGTGTGTGTGTCTGTGTGTCTGTCTGTCTGTCTGTCTGTCTGTCTGTCTGTCTTCATGTCTGTCTGTCTTCATGTCTGTCTGTCTGTCTGTCTTCATGTCTGTCTTTCTTCTTGTCTGCAGGTGTCAATAGGAGAGGCTCCTCCCCTCACTGTATCCAAAATAAAGCGGGATTAACATACTGGAAAGGACAAATAAAAATTATTCATTGACTATTTAATAAGTTGTTGTGAATATTATAAGCTCAATTGTAATGGTTGTATGTGTATGATGCACCACATTAACCTTAAATATATTATGAATGCCAATACACCACTAATTATATTTAGTAAAACAAACAAAAAAAAAAAAAAAATGTTGTAGTGCAATTTGGTTTTATAAAAATAATTTTTTTTCATGTATTGGACATTTTAGTATAATTTCTTGTGTTTATATAAATACGTATGGAAGCCCATTTCCGCCACTTAAAAAAATAATAATAATGAGATAAAAAATAATGAGATAAGAAGTCATAATGAGATAAAAAGTCGTAATAATGAGATAAAAAGTCATAATAATGAGATTGAGGACTACTTTAAACGTGGATTTACAACAGATGAAATACTTAATTTGCTTGCTGATTCACATGGAGTTGTAAAACGCACCCTTGAAAGGATTTTAAGCAAGAAGCAGCTCTGGCGTCGAAAGAATAAAACCGATGTGGCTGAGGTGGCAACCTTCATTGAACAGCAACTGGAAACATCTGGTCAGTGTCATGGTTACAGATGGATGCAGCAAATATGTTGGTTACATGGAATTGTGACTGACAGAGAAACAGTGCGAATACTGCTACAGTTATTGGATGGTGAAGGTGTTGATCTGAGGTCAAGAAACAGACTGCGAAGGCGCATCTACCACAGCTGTGGTCCAAACTATGATTGATGCACATTGATGGTTACGACAAGCTTAAGCTATTTGGAATTAGTTCCAAAAAACGGATATATGAAAAAAGATAAATACATTAAAAACAACAGAGTTAATGAAAAATGGTTGTCAATAAGTTATATGACATCCCCACTCATGCCTTAAAAACAAACAAACAGTAGTGTATTTTTTTTTTTACATCCTTTCATCCTAAAATAGAGCAACTGTCACAAAACCCAACTTCCTCTGAACAAAATGTGTTCTGTATTCTTAGTATATCTGTCATCACAAATGTAATATTACACATATAAACACAACATCTGTAATGTCTGTCCTCTGTTCACAGGAGATGACAGCAGCTTCTGAAGCTGAGCTCAGACAGCGGGAACATGAGTTCAACTTGAAAATGGATGAGATGCGCGCTGTGGTGCTGTCCTGTGATCTCAAGGTGAGGAGAAAGTAAGAATATATGTGTTTTAATTAACTTATGAGTCCATTTATGTTTTCTATCATGGTTTTTGTATAAGATGGACAGAACATCTGGACAAATGCACAGAACACAGTGTTTCCCCTACCATTGTCTTGGAGGGGCGCTGCGCCCCACCAACTGAGCCCCGCGCCCCGCGCCCCTAATCTTTTTTTAATTATTATTATTATTTTTTTTAAATATATATAGCACCAAATTGCAACTAATCTATACCTACTGTCACTTTTCACATTGAACATGTGCTCTTTTATCAAATAAACTAAACACTTTCATTTTAAGTTGTGAGTTTAGTGTTTTTGACCCTAAGAAACACTGATGCATTAATCAATAACAATAATCCACAGCTCCTCTCTCTGCTCCAGAGGATTTAAAACATCCCCCCAAAAGCAGTAATCCTAGGGGAAACACTGGTTCAATATTCCTAACTAGTATTCATACTATAGGTCTATTGTAAAGTAGTACTCTAAATCTAAATAATCCCACACAATCATGCGAGGAGATTAGATGTAGGATCTCTAATCTTCCCATGGCCTTCACACTAATGGTCCTCTGTATTTGTTGCGTGCGTGTCTGTGTGTGTGTCCTTGTCCAGGTGAAGCTGCTGTCCAAAGAGACAGAAGTTCAGTGCCAGGCTCACGCTGAGTCCAAAGAGGCTCTGCAAGCCTCCCAGGTGTTCTGTGAGCAGCTCCGAAGCCAGATGCTGCACAGAGACCATGAGATCAGAGACCTCACTGCTGCTAAGGATTGCAGGTTTGCTTCCGTCCTGCTTTTGTGTGTGTTTGTATGTGTTTACGTGTTTAATATTTCCAACTATCTTCTGTCTCAGGATAAAGGAGCTTGAGGACAAGCTGAAAAGGATGGAGACCAAATTGACGAAAGAAGAGAGTAACCACATTAAGAAGTAAGTAAATGGATTATAATTAATAACCATAGACTGTACAGTTAATAACACAGACTCCTCTTAGTGTAGCAGTCAGAGCTAGCCATTTACGCAGATCCCATTCACCTTATTTTGGTTTACACATCCATTCCCCTTAATAGCTGGAAGGATGTTAAATAAAAAAGGACTAAGGTCACATAAGAGTACATCGAAATAACTTTGTCTTTTGGCATAGATGGCTCCGCCATGAGGAACTACAAACGTTTATCAGCATACCAGCCAGTTGGACTCCATAATGAATAACTTGCTTACAGGGTTTTTATAACAACTCACTGCCAGATGGATAAACAAAATGAATATTAATTTATCCAGAAACTAAAATAAATCAACATGCTAGTAAGATGGCTAGCTAGCATTTTCTTATTATTAGCTAGCTAGCTTATGTTAGCCATTAATTTAAGCAACATTTTGGGTCATGATTTCAATTTGTGAATTAAATGATAGTTTACTACCAATGGGTTAACCTACAATGTGGGCTTGTGTCTCTCCTTCTGGCAGAGACTGTACCCAAAACCATTGTCGACATGTACCTATTGTACACTGAATGGCTAATCTTACACAGCAAGTTCCAAAAATGGCGTTATACATTTCTAAATATTTGTTTATTTGGATCAACTTATCGCATAGTGGGAATCAAATGTATTATTTTCTTATCTGAACAAATATTTTAAAAATGAAAGCTGTGTTTTTAAACCCTGAGACAGTTTCTTCCGCTCTAACTGGACTGAAGTTAGAACACAAAAGTGTGCAATGCGGAAGCTCCCTAGTTTTAAACAAGGATGGGACCTGTGGAGACAGAGAAAGGCAGATGGAAGGAGAAAAAGAAAACACACCTCTAAGAAGCCCATGAACAGTTACATTTACAACGTATTAAAGTGTTATTCCTCAGTGAAATACCTGTAGCCATTAGCCACCAAAATAAAATAGATAGTATGGCTATGTCTAGCTCCTTTTAATGACTTGTGTGAATTTGATAAGACCGCAGCACATGTGACCCGCAGGGTGGCTGTTCACTCATTCAGCTACATTGGTGTTCCCTTGTGAATAAATGACCTTCCACATGTTTTCCAATATCAACCTCTGTTGTGTTTGGCAAGATATGAGGATGTGATCCGGGCTCTGAAGGAGTGCGCTCTGCAGCTGGAGGCTCAGTATCAGGCCCACACAGAGAAGCTGCAGGAGATAGAGAAACGCGTTGTTAAACTACATGAGAATGTGGAGGTTCTGGCTGCACGGGTACGCTGCAAACTGAAGGACCAACAGGATGCCATGGATCTGAAAGATGAGACTAACCAGAGGTGAGACAGACGGAGGAAAATGATCATATTGACCATTAGCTGTGTTGATGTAACCAGTTGACCAGAGATCCTGTATGTCTCTGTGTTCCAAGGCTTCGCACTGAGGTTGATGGAACCAGGACTGGCTGGGACAGGCACATTAGTCAATTCTCTAGTGAGATGGTTATCAAGAATACAGAGATCATTTCCCTGCAGGAGAGAGCAACCAAATGTAGGACTGAGCTGGAGAGGAGCAGGGAGGATATTGAAAGGTGAGAAGACCGCAGTAAAATGGAGGTAGATAGTTAGAAATGAATAAGAAAGTGTTGACAGGACTAGACAGGTAGGAATGAATGAATGTAGTCCTTTGTAACCTTGTCTGTCCGTGTAATCAGGTACAAGCAGCAGCTGGGTGCTGGTTTGCAGAGAGAGAAGGCGCTAGAACAGATGAAAGTTCAGGTTGAGCTGGAGTGGCAGAGACGCTGTGAAGATATGAAGGCCCAACACTACCTTGCTAATGAACAGCTAATACAAGAGCTGACCCAGGCTAGAGACCAGGTATGCTTCCTATACATAACACAACCCCAGCTTTGCACCCCTTTCTATGTGGATGTACTGGTGCACACATATAGTAGTAAGTACTTACAAAGTAAGTATAGTTTACCTGCTGTCTTTATTAATGCTGTGTCTCAACTCAGATATTTCCCATAATACACTGCATGTCGTACACTTGCACAGTTTGTGAATATGATAGTGTGACAAACGGCGGCTGTGCCCTTACAGGAAGTGACTATTGCCACTATTAGCTAGGTAGCTAGCTAGCAACCTTATTGTATGCTTTAGCAAATCATTATAGACTTAAGCAGATAAAATAAACTGTCTCTTCTTTCAAACACCAGTATAGTGGTGTGTCCATTAAAAACTGAAAACAAACATGCACTGTATAGCACAATCCACTTTTTGGCATTTTGCTCATAAAACTGGCTCTTGCTGATTGTTAGTCTAAAAATAATCAGGCAATCAGATGACCCAGCTAGAAATGTTTGGTTCTAAAAACATTCTGAGTATGTTACAGTCATTGTTCTAGGAAGGTTTTCAGCGGGAAGTTTTTGTTTGGTTCCCAGAACGTTCTTCTGAAAGGTAGGATAACGTTCTCTAAAAACATTCTTAAAATGTTTGGTGATAACCTTCTTAAAATGTTTTTGATAACATTGTTAGAACATTATGCCCTACTGTTCTTAAAACGTTTTCAGCAGAAGCTTTTATTTTGGTTCCAAGAATGTTCTTCAGAAAGGTAGGATAACGTTCTCTAAAAACATTCTTAAAATGTTTTTGATAACATTGTTAGAACATTATGCCCTACTGTTCTTAAAACATTTTCAGCTGCAAGTTAGATTTTTTATGTTGCCAGAATGTTATTATTTTAGAGAATGATAACACGGTTTATGTTAAAAAAATTATACAAATGTTCTGTGGTAACAATTTACTAAAATATGTTTACATTATTAGAACATAAAGACATAATATTCCTGTAATTGTTCAACTCAAAATTCCTGGGTAAGTGGACTGACCACTGTGGTCATTAGGATGATTATGATAGTTTACTTAACTATTGGAATTTGACTATTAACACGTGTAAAAGGATGACTCGGAATCAGCTGGTGAAAGTAACATTTGTTTATTAGAAAAGGGGAGCTGGGAGTGGAGGTTGGTTATGGCGGCAGTGGGAAACAGTTGTTCCAGGGTGGAGAGGCCTGGCTGGTCTTGAGAGTGTGGAAGGCCTTGGATTCCTCCTGGGAGAGACACACAAATGAGTGTGAGGCAAAAGCAGGCAAAGTTGTCAAAGAATATGCTGGTAAAAAGCTAGAGCGGCACGCAACAATCCGGCAGGGAATGAGTGCAGGCTGCAGGTGTGGTTGATTGGAGATTGCTCCCAGCCGTGTAGAGCAGACCAGCAGGCAGGGGAGGCAGAGAGAGAGAGACACACAGTAGAAACAAACACATACAAACACTAACAGGGGTTTCAGGGACGGGCAGTGACAGTCGGTCCGTTCCCCTATATGTCTGTCGGTCTCAAATCTAAAGGGTGCGATAACGATTTGTATCCACTATGCATAAACAGCGGACACTGTTTACTGTATACGCAGCCCTCACAAACCACACACGGCCAGATAGCTTATCTAACAGTTAGAACCTACATGCAAAAACAACAACCTTTATAGTCAGAAAAAAGTGTGATTATTTTCGGATATTTTACACATACGATATTATGAATACTGTGGGCCTACATACCCACAGTATTCAAAGTGTGATTATAAGTGCATATGAGTGAATTGGCATGCATAAATTCCTTTTTATACGTCCTATTCATTGTCTCAATGTGCTCATACATCTTAAGAAAGTTATCACCAAAAATGTTAAGAATGTTTTTAGAGAACGTTATCCTACCTTTCAGAAGAACATTCTGGGAACCAAATAAAACATCCCACTGAAAACGTTTTAAGAACAGTAGGGCATAATGTTCTAACAATCTTATCAAACACATCTTAAGAAGGTTATCACCAAACATTTCCAGAATGTATTTAAAGAACGTTATCCTACCTTTCAGAAGAACATTCTGGGAACCAAACTAAAACGTCCTGCTGAAAACGTTTTAAGAACAGTAGGGCATAATGTTCTAACAATGTTATCAAAAACATCTTAAGAAGGTTATCAAAAACAGCTTAAGAAGGTTATCACCGAACATTTCAAGAATGTATTTAAAGAACGTTATCCTACCTTTCAGAAGAGCATTCTGGGAACCAAAATAAAACGTCCCGCTGAAAACATTCCTAGTACAACGAATGGTAACAAACATTTCTAGCTGGGAACTCACACATGCCATATGCAATATCTGCTTACAGCTTATCATGAATTACGTGCATGTTTGTTTTTTTCAAAAGGAAAATATGGTGACATCAGATTTTTTTTAAAACATCCTTTTCAAACAAATGCAACAAGTTTGTTTTTTAAAGCGTTCTAGAAATAAATCTGACGTTGACAATGACCGTGTTAATATTTGCCACAACAGGAACGTTTTATAAAAAAAGAATAACATCCTGAAAACATTTTCAGAATGTTGCTTTGAAAATGTTCTTCATTTGTTATCATGTAACATTGAGGGAACGTTTTATAAAGAACATCTTTAATGTGTTACCCAACAACGTCCAAAACACATCCTTAGAATGTTGCAGGCAAAACGTTCCACCTTTGTTAACATATCACATTAAAGGAACGTTTTATAAAAAAACTTTCTGTCATCTCAGGCCTTAATAACATCCTCAAAACATCCTCTGAATGTTGCAGTTAGAACGTTATGTCTTAGTTAACCTTAAACCTTATAGGAACATTATTTGAAAAAATAAACATCCTAAAAAGGTTCTTTGAACATCAGATTAAAACGTTTCTTTAAAACCTTATTATAACCAATAGGTAACGTTAGCAAAAGTTGTGAGAACGTTCCCCGCTAGCTGGGGACTTCCGTTAGTGACTAAATCCTCCTCAAATGAATAATTCAAAAGGAGGACAGTCACACCTCACTGCTGACACACACTGCAGGTAAGACACTCCCAGATGAAGGATGTTTGACTATCAAGAAGGAACCTTGCCGCTCTGTGACAGCCTCTTGATGAAGAAATGGAACCAGCTTTGTTGTTATGCTGGCTTGATAATGTAGTCTGTAATTATATTTGTACTAAAGTTTGATGTTGTTCTCTATCAGGCTAAAGCAGATCTACATGAGAAAGAACAAGATCTGCAGGACTTGAGTGTCTTACTACGGTCTGTAAAAACAGAGAGAGACCAGGCACTGCAGGTGAGAATATCCTCCCCCTTAACACTTTCATGATAAATAATAGAACATTACTCACACATTATCCAAAGCAAAAACCCAGGGCTGGCCAGATGAAAACATCAGCCTTCTGATCATCAATCCTTAATCTGGCGTTTAACACATAGCACATCACCTGATCAAGACCCCAATCCATTTGGTAGAAGAAGAAGTATGCATGTTTTGAAAGTTATGGCTACCTCACAACAGCAAGAAGTGCTCCTGGGTATGTTGTCTTGGCTAAATAAGAAAAATACAAAAAAAGAAAATATCATGGTCGACCAATTTACAGAGAAGCGGCTAGAGGCAGCGGCCACAAAGCATGACCTGCATCATAGAGATAAAGATGAGATGGCTGATTACCAATACATATGATTTTGAAAATAAAGTTGAGTTTACTTGTCATGAGCTAATCAGCCTGTTATAACTGTTTAATCATATTTTTCTTTTACTTAAAGACTGATCTCAGTTTTCGATCATTTTAAAATAGAAAAACACCCTGGTTGATTTCAGGGTTTTGTTTTGGATATTCTCCTCAAGTGTTTTTGGACTGGACTATAGTAGTTCCAAAGCTATATCATATTCTTTGGCAGATTCCCCAAAAATGATCAGGAGTAAGTCCTTCCACTTCATGACCTTCCCTTATACTATCCTCAGGCCTGAGTGTCACCTCTGCACTCTGTTTCACCCGTAAGATGAGACAGAATCCAGCCGGTGTGACATTGCCAGCAGAGCCAGGCCCGAGTTCCCTGGGGTCCCAATCTACATTCTGCTAAAGGGCCCCCCGACCTGACCCATGAGCCATGTGAACCATTTGCCATTGCACCACAGTCACACCTGATACCCTGAGGCCCCCACTACAATGCTCCCTATTTAAAACAGCTTGCCCCAGTTGTTGGTATAAAAATAGTAATAAGAGTGATAAATAAAGAATTACAGAAGATCATATTTTCTTTAGAATTCATCGGTGAGTGATCTTAACATTTAACAAGAAAATAAATAGCCTATAAATGAAGGTTACTCTCACTTTTGTCAGGCACAATGTCAAAGAACATAGTCCTGACTGGCTATTTGACATGAAGGTGAAGCGGGGCCTTTTTGTTATTTGTTCATTTATCCTGCTACTTCAATACCAAAGAGTGGTTCCCGGGACACACTTAAAAACAACAAACAACACATTCTATGTTCTCTGTAGGTTTACTTTTCATGAAACCTTCCTTCAGCCGTTGCAGAATGCCTTCCCTCAAGGAGCAATAACAGCTTTCGTGCAAAAAACCTTTCTAAAACCACAAACAAATGGCACATCAAAACGGGTTATTATTGCAGTATTTCTCGCTGCTTCCATGAAACTAGTACTGGGGAGCACATGCTGTAGCTCTCTGGATAATGGCAGTTACTTTGAGAGGATTTGACCTATTGCCATCAACATGAGGGTCAAATATGATCCCATACACATATATAGTTGTGCAGCGTGACATGTTTTAGGCCTAACCTGGAAATTAGCATGGCAAGGGCTGCATTGATCAAAAGCAATCGGATCTTTACATTGGATTTTGGAATATTGCGTTGATGAGATCTGAGGCAAACAAACGTTAATGAAATGTACATGTTTTGTTCAGCAGGATCATCTCCACATTTTTATTTTTTTATTTAACCAGATAAAAAGCATTGAGATAAAATCTCATTTACAATGCTGACCTGGCCAAGAAGGCAGCAACGTTACACATAACACATAACACAGACATATAAAATACAGAGAACATAACTAAGAAAACAAAAGACGAAAAAGCAGTCACTACATTGTGCACATTAGAACAGTAAGAAAGGCACTACTTATTACTGCAAGAGCAGCTGGTGGTAAGGACTTTTGACAACTTCAATTTAAAACATGCTATAGAGACAAGTGCCGTCAGTTTGAGGTGTGATTGAAGGTCATTCCAAGACCAAGGACCATAATAAAAGAGACTCCTGTTTCCAGCCTCAGTCCGCACAGCAGGAACCTGGAACCGTATCCAGGCACTGGATCTGAGGTTTTGAGAGTCACAAACTGGAGCAAATCTGGCACATATGTACAGTGGAAGCTGACCTAAAATGGCTTTATACATTAATAAAAACCAATGCTGCATCCTACGCATAGTGAGTGAGGACCATCCAGTTAGGCTATACAGTGTGCAATGATGAGTCCTATAGGGTGCATTTGATATATAACGCAGTGCAGCATGGTAGAGTGGGTCAAGTTTGGCCAAAACAGTGGGACAGGCAAATCTATAAATGGTATCACCGTAGTCCAGCTGGGACAAGAATAAGCCAGAGACCAACCTTTTACGGGACGAAGTTGAAAAACAACATTTAAGTCTGTAAAGGAAGCCAAGAGTGAATTTCAATTTTTTTGTTAGAACTTCAATATGGTGTTTGAATTACTGTCCAACCAAAAGCCAAGATATTTGTAGGTATCGACAAACTCAACAGAGACGCCATCAAGGGTGTCAATGGAGAGGCAAGAGGACGCTGACTTGGGAGCAAAAAGCATTGCTTTGGTTTTCTTACTGTTCAATAGCAGTTTGGAATCAAGAAGTGCATGCTGCAGCGTGATAAAATCAGATTTTAAATTGGAAACGGCCATATCCAGGAGCATATGAGTATACAATAGTGTCATCAGCATACATATGATAGGTAGAAAATGGCATCTGATTACAAATATTGTTTACATATAATAAAAAGAGCAAAGGCCCCAAAATAGAGCCCTGTGGAACTCCCTTCTCCAAGGTGACAGGGTCAGAGACAGTGCTACCCAACCTGACGCATTGAGTACGGTCGGTTAGATAACTCTGAAACCAGCAAATGGCATTATGACCGAAACGAGACACCAACATAACATTAGACATAATGTGGTGATCTACAGTGTCAAATGCTTTGGCTATGTCAATAAACAATGCAACACAAACAGATTTGTTATCCAAAGCAGCCTTAATATCATCTAAGACTTCAGACTGGCAGTCACAGTACTGTGCTTTGATCTGAATCCAGATTGCATAGGGTTAAGGATGTTGTGTGAATTTAAAAAAAGTTTTAGCTGAGTAGAAACTAGGGACTCAAGAATCTTTGATAACACAGAAAGATTTGAGATAGGACGATAATTATTTAACTCAGTGGGATCACCAGCTTTCAAGAGGGGCGATACCAGAGCTTGCTTCCACGCAGCTGGCAGTGTGTGAGTGGACAGGGAGAGATTAAAAATATCAGTTACTGGTTGTGCTATAATCTGAGCTGCAATTTTTAAAAAGAAGAACATACTGTAGTAACACCACTTGTATGATAGTTTAAGCATACATGCATAATTCAGAAGTAAAAAGCTAACATTAGGCTATAAACAAACTACATCATGGTCGCATGACTTCACAACACCCCCGCTAAACTCAGACCCGGCAGTATACCTACATCTTTACATTGTTTATTTTGACTAGACCTTCCCTTTTTCTCATGAGATGTAAGGTTACGACTATATCACATTCCCACACATTATGTTTCTTTTCTTCACTTCGGCTTAAATGTAAAATATGTTCTTAATATACATCAATGGCCTACTCATAATGGAAAAAGTCCTGGATAACGCCGGGTCTGGTTAAGCTATATGTGGCTAATGTTCGGTGTGATGATTTTTAGAAGTCTAATTTAGCCACTTTTATGAAATGTACTGTAAAAGCTTTTTGCTGAAGTACTTTATGTCGTAAAACAAAACGTATAAATCTCATAATCTAATCAAAAACGAATTCAAAGATAATTGACTTTAAAACTAGGGAGCGTAGAAATGATAAAATGCAAACTCATTCCTGGTTTCAGGACTCATTCCCTCAACACTCTATATACCATGTGATTGTTGATATGCATCCAGCTCATGCCCCACTAAGTTCTCATAAGAGTGCATTTAGAGCCGTCCTTTTTTATAGCCTTTGGCCTTTTCCTCCAGCATCCTGAGGTATGATGGCCTTTCAGTCTGGCTCCGTACCAACATACCAGCCTCTGTGAGCTGCTGGCAGCGAGAGGAAACTGTATCAAATGTCTCCAAAAACACTTAAGCTTAATGCCTGGAATGAGATTCTTCATAGCATGGCATGATATGTTGGTGGTCTTAGATATTAGGCTGCATGTTCCAACTTTGTGTGAGTGTGTTCACACATTTCATTTGCCAGATTTAAACTATACACTCAATACTTGGTTACACCATGATAAGAAACATTTTATAATGGGAACATACTGTACACCTCTATATGTGTGTAGCATGTTTCACGTGTTATTTGTAATGGAGGTATCATCTCTGTGACTGGACGTAATCCATCAGGTGCTCAAAGCTTCCTGATAAAGGTCAAAACCTTCTGACACTGTTGAAGGACCTCAATTCAGAAGGTTCCTACAAACTTCTTCAATTGTGAACATTTGCCTGAATGCTTCATATTCACAAATCACATAAGCATACATTTGAAAATGCAAGGATAATTAATAACTAATGACTGCTACAAAATGAATAAAGGAATCTAATGGATACAGCAATGAACAAATTCAGTTTTAAAGAGGGTCACCATGTATCAGAGGACATTTGTGAAAAGTATTTGGCATATTTGTACTAATTGTACCTATTCAAGATGATTGGATCAGTATAAACAATCCCTGATGGATCAAATAATGCACCTTTTAAAGAGGCCCTATTATGCTTTTCCCTTTCCTGTAGTGTGTTCTATATGAGTTTCTCCAAATGGTCTGCAAAGGCTAAAATCCCTGGAGTTTCTTTCCACCTGAAACGCCTCCGTTGGACTTCTTTGTTTACTTCTGGAACATAGTGATATCACTATGTAACACTTTGTCTCCAACACATTGTACGTGATCTGTACGATGACCTTCAAAAATACTGGGTTCATCGTCACCATGGGATACTGGCCCTAAAAAGGTGTCAGCACCAGGTTGGCGCCATCCACAATCTACCATGAATTATTCAGTTGTCAGTTATTGTCCTCCTAGAGCCTCTGAATGACTTTTCCTGACCTGGATATCAGAGTTATCTGTGCACATTCAAAATTGTATTTACCACATTCACTCCACTTTTCTGCAGACACTTTGGTTGTTCCATTTGAATCGTTCTCAGCCAGCATATGTGTACAGGATTCAAATAAAAGGGAGGCTTATCTCATTTCTAAACAATTCTTAATAAATGCAGCAAAGCAACTTGTTACAGGATCATGCAGACATTATACTGTGCACAACTCTCACGTGTGTTTATTCCCCCCCCCCCCCAGGGTGTCACACCACAGGTCAGCTCTCTGGCATCAGAAGAGATCCATCGTCTACAGCAGCAGAACAGCAGTCTGCGGGCCGTGATTACCCAGATGAGGAAGGACATGGAGGGTCTCATCCACCTCCTTCCCCAGCCACAGCCACAGCCACAGCCACAGCCACAGCCACAGCCACAGCCACAGCCACAGCCACAGCCACAG